>LPNK01000168.1:0-85579 GCA_002894445.1 Metschnikowia sp. AWRI3582 | reverse complement strand
GCTTCCGCCGTTTAGCTTCCAGTCGCAGGTATACCCTGTAGGTCCCTTCGTGAACTACACAGGCTAGTTCGACGCTGCGTGAATCGCACCACTACAGGTCAAAGACCTTTTTTTTTTTTTTTTTTTAAAGAAACAAATCGTATTAACAGGAAACCGCKGTTAAACGGTCAAAAATCTATATATCTATAGACAAAAAAACCTGCATACGTCTGGATAGAACACTGAGTAATGAAGTCCCCCGACTTTCCCAAGCCTTAGGTCTTCCTCCTTATCCTAGCCGCTGTATAAGGTAGTGTCAACTTGTCCGTATTTTACTTCGTTCCAACGCCTTTTTCAAATGTCTATTCAGAAGAGGCTGGAGGACGGTGCCTCCGGTACAGTCTCTTGATACTCCCAGCCTAAAGGAGTGTGTGTGATTTCGGTTTTCAGCTTCGAAACTCTGCCACGAAGAGTGGCAATTGATAAAATGGACTGACTTTTCAAGTAAGTGTTTAATCTGGGCGAGGCAATCATCCGAATTTTGGATCTTCCATTCAAAATTACGACTAAATCGTGACGATCGTATTGGTTCTTGAAATGCACGAAAGTGCAGTACGAGTCTTGTGGCATCCTTGGAATCAGAACCGTAGGGTATTAAGTCCGAGATTTTTTGCTCCAAAAACACAAAAAATAGCTTCAGGTTACAAAAAGAAAACAAGTATACTCCGGCGAAACACCTCAGAAGCTGTATTTGAGACCGAAAAAAGAAGCGACCTCGGTGAGGGTCGAACTCACGATCTTGAGATTAACAGTCTCACGCCTTAGCCAACTTGGCCACGAAGTCATCTTCGAGGACAACCCTCACTATTCTGATTTATATAGTTTGCCATAACGTTTTATAGGCTCAGGTTGAAGCCAGAACTCTCAAATTACTTCAGAATGTTTTCCGGTTTTCATTGAATGTGTGTAGGTCTGCTTTGAGTTCAAAAAGCGCACGGAGTTCCAGAACTGCATACGCGCATCTCGATGTCACATTTCCCATATGTGATAAAGAGTTCCCACAAAGAGACAATTTATGATACACTCTGTATGAAATCAAGCCTTTCAGCTATCTATGAGTCGCGTTTTTTAAAGACCAATAATTCGGGGTTATCAAGGCAGAATAGCTCCATACTCTTTGTCATATATGCAGGACAGTCAAGAGGAGACATTCGAAATTGCTGAAGGCAAAAACTTGGTTCATCTCTAAATGTTTTGAGGATCTTTACTCATCCAGATATCATTTGATAATAAGACCAGCTCGGCTAGTTTTTCTTGTTACCAAAAGAGGCCAAAAGCAGCTATGCTGTGCGATCGAAATTGTTACTGAAGCGCATAGTGTAGCCAGATTTGGGGATTGGAGATTGGCCATGGTATAAGGCTGGATTTGGAACAAAAAAACGTTTCAAAAAAAGGATATAAATCACATTATATCGTCAAAGCTAGATCGTGACTAATAACTTGAAATCCAGCCAGCGATTATTTGGCGTGGTCGACAAAGAACATGCGTCACTGAGTGATATCAATTCCCTAGTGGCTTAACAGAAAATGCTGTGAAATTCTACTCTTCTTCAAAAATGTTTGTCCGCAGCTTCATGTACAAGAAATGAAACCTGCCAAACGCATAGATCCTTGCCCAGAGCTGGCTGATGAAGCGGCCACTTGTTCATACACATGCTATTCAGCATACTTCTTGCATCATCAGGCACATGAGATGATTGCTTAACAAGCATAAAACTTTTTGGATGATTTTCTAAAAGGAAACGAAATAGAGAAGAGTTTCCCCACGAAATATACCATATGTTCGTTAACAAATGTCGTAGATGACTGCCCCCAAACAATCTCCTTATCGCAATATGCACCGTGTCGCAATATGTAGCGCCAGCCACCAACTCGCACTTCGTAAGTCATCCATAACATTCCACACCATGTATTAATTTATGGCCATTTTATATTGCCTAGATACGGTTTCAAGCAGAAATTAGCGTATAATCCAAAAAAAAACTGGGTAAAAAACCCAGATTTAACGAAAAATTCGATCCTCTGGTCAGCCCCGGAAACCACCTCAATGTGTCAATCACCCTATGCAGGCACATCGCTATCTATTGACTGACTCCATATTTATTCATCCCAGTCCAGGCCATGGAAAACTTGCGGACGGCATTTTCGCTTGCTTTGGCCGCCAATAAGCACATCACCATACACACAGATGACTATGCGGAGTGTATATTGGCGCTCAAAAGCATCGTTTTGGCGTCGTTTTCCCCAGATGACGTGGTGGAGATTGATCTACAGGAATGCCATACATACGAAGAGATTGCAAACAAAATGGTGAGGAAAACAGAAGGAAATTTGCCGGAATTACATAAAGTGGTGATTTGGAAAAACCTTGAGACGCTCGAGCTCAGTCTACGAGTGAAAAGCGGGGTTTTGAAGATATTTGACGAGATCGAGCGCTACGACAAGTTGAGCTCGAAAAATGCATCTAGAAGCGAGCCGATTTCGCTAGGAAATGCAAAAGTGACACTTCCCGACTTATTTATAATTGTGCCTGTCATGGAGGCCGGCGCAGAGTTCCCAAAATTGCATCGCCAGGTGAAAGACCGCTTTTGGTTCTGCCAGAGCCATTATCACACTTATAGCCAGGAAATCCTCGCCACAGAGATCTCACTTAAGGATGTTTTGGCCGCACGCAAACTCATTCCCACTGTTTATACGAATCCTGAGATTCAGGAATACGTGTGCCTGCTCATGGTGTTCACACGCTCGCATCGTCTATGCTCATTGGCACCGCTAACAACTAGGCCCACTTTGCGTGCTGCAGAGAATATTTTGCTCCTAGCGAAAACACTCGTGGCGTGGGCGAATGTTGGCAGCACGCAAAAGCTCTTTTTGACGCCCGATTTCGTGAAGATTCTGTATCGCAAGATCGGCTACTGGCTAGTCGATTGGGAGACAAACCAAGTTTTTGAAAGAAAAGGATCAAGCCATAGAAAAAGAACGGAGATTTCGTTGCTCACTGGTGACTGGTACGGCAGCGAATGGGCGTGTGTGGAAAAATACTTGGAAGAGTTTCGTGCCGAGCCGGACCCAAACTCGACAACAGGGTACACGAACAGAATTGTCGAAGACGTGCTCAAGTCCGTGCTGCCGCCACTCTAAGGCATAAATCGCCGTCCATGTTATTGTTTTGGAGTTTGAGATCCAAAAAAAGCGTGATATTCATCATATGTGATCATTCTTGCTGGCCTGACGAGGTTGGGAATTAAAGGGAGTAGAAAAATGGAGTTTTTCAGGCGTTAAAGGCGAGACTTCTCACAAGCCATGATCTTCTTCAACGAGAACGGAACGATAAATGGCGTAATAAATCAGAAAAGTACGATCTTGTTTTGGCTAATTAAGGTAGCCATACATCATTAGCTGAACCTAAGCTCGCTACGATCGAACCGAGTTCTTTTTTCACCCTACAGTCAAATAAATGGAAATTTTTACAACTTTATGAATATACAGAACCCTGTTTTTCTTCCATTATCGAAAAGCCGGCTATCCCGAAACTGGCTTTCGCATATGCGTTCAGTTCGTGTTTTCGCACGTTCATAAGTCTCATTTGCGGCCCCACGAGCGAAAAAAAAAAAGGAACATAGCAGTTTCAGTGCCTCGACTTTTTGGTAAAGACAGCCAAGACTTAATCATTTTGCTGGATTTTAGAACATGCTTTGCTTGCTTCGCTTCCAAACTATGCCTTTCAGAAAAAGCGACTGACTCGAAATGGAACAATCGTAGGTGGTCTCAATCTAGCCGATAGATGTATAGTGAAGTCTGCTTATCAGTGACATCTTTTGGGCAAGAATAAAAATGTTAGCTAGGCTTTTTCTCTAAGATTGCAATTATTGTAGTTAAAACTTCACCGAAATTAGTTTTAGAAATATATTGCCATGATATTCACATATATCAACTGAGACCTCTAAAAACACGTCTCGCCATATAGTCTCAGTGATCCGTCTATCTTTGAGGCTGCCCTCGCTTGGCGGTGCGGGGCGAGATATCCGGCCCCGATCAGATGATCAGCTACAAATCTGGCCTGGGATCGTATTTCTTGCCAAAAACTAATAAAATATGTCAAAGACTATGATTTGAGTGCTTTCGATGGTAATTCCTCAAGCTAAAGTCGTTTTGCTCGAGATAAATATGAAATAACTACATTCTTACAATTACTTCAATTGTTTCAATTCTGACACCAATCTCAGAGAAAGAAGTCGCACAGCCACATATTAGTGTGTTCTTAAACTGCAAAAAAGAGTTGTAAAATTTGAGTTTACCAGGAAATTTCCTTAGACTTACAACAGCGCCCTTAGCTATCAACCCAATCATATACCACCAAACAAGACCATCACAATTCCTATCGCCTGCTACTCAGTTTCTTTTTGACTCCAACAGATTGCTTCCGGCCCGGAAACACCCGTGCACCAGGGCCGGCACGCGCTTACGTAAGCCAACAACAGGCGCGGTTTTCCCACCGCCAACAAAACCCCCATACTTGCTGGCACAGGACAACACAGCGACATTGACCTTGTTTTGAAAATTGCAAGAAACACGTACCAATCAACCAATCTGTACGCGCTTTCTGAACCTCAAGGCATTCAATTTGTCACGAAACTGCGTCTTCACACTGAGAATTACCCGCTTCTGAAGTCTACTCTGAGAAGAACTATAACCACCGGAATTTCGACCCTGAAAGTTTACCGCCAACACCCCCTGAAATGGCCGATATCCCAATCAATTTCACGCAGTTGGCGCAATTGACCGAGCTCGGCATCTCGCCGCAGCTGCTTGACTTCAAGCTGACCACGTTGGAGTCCGACCGGTATATATGCGTCCGTGAGAGCGGCGCCCAGGGAAACACCGTGGCAATCGTGGATTTGCAGCAGAATTGCGAGGTCACGCGCAAGAACATGAGCGCAGACAACGCCATCATGCACCCGGTGCAGAACGTGATTGCGTTACGCGCCAACGGCACCGCGTTGCAGGTGTTTGACTTGGCCCAGAAACTGCGCTTGAAGCTGCACACGCTCGAGCTGCCTGTGGTGCTCTGGAAGTGGCTCGATGCGCAGCACTTGGGCCTTGTGACCGCGTCCAGCCTTTACTTGTGGAATGTGTTTGACGGCACCAACGCTGGCCCGGAAAAGTTGGCTGAAAGACACCATTCCTTGGGCGCGTGCCAGATCATCAATTTCGTCGCGGAGCCAGCGCTAAATTGGTTTGCCGTGACCGGAATTGCCCAGGAAGATGGCCGCATTGCCGGCCACACCCAGCTTTTCTGCAAGTCGCGTGGCGTCTCGCAGGCGATCGCGGGCCACGTGTGTAAGTTTGCCCAGATCACTTTACCCGGTGCCAGCGCGCCTACCAAGGTGTTCTGCATCGGCAACAAGGCCGCGCTGGGCCAAGGCAGCTTGCACATCATCGAGATCGACCACGTGGACTCCAACCCGCCGTTCTCTAAGAAAATTGTCGACATCTTCTTTCCCCCCAGATGCTGCCAACGACTTCCCGATCAGCATGCAGACCCTGGACCGCTACGGCGTGCTCTACGTGTTGACCAAGTATGGCTTCATCCACTTGTACGATATCGAGACCGGCGCAAACTTATTCGTGAACCGTATCACCGCCGAGCCTGTATTCACTGCGGCTCCATATAAGGACGGCACGGGCATTATTACCATCAACAAGCAAGGCCAGGTGCTTGCCGTTGAGGTCGCGCAGGACAGAATCATTCCGTACGTGTTGGAGAAGTTGTCAGACGTGCCATTAGCGTTGGCACTCGCGGCACGTGGCGGTTTTCCCGGTGCCGAGAACTTGTTCCAGCAGCAGTTCCAGACCCTYTTGAACCAGGGCGACTACGCTGGCGCCGCAAAAGTGGCGGCCTCTCTGCCACAATTGCGTACACAGGACACTATTAACCGCTTGAAGCACGTGACGCCCCAGCCGGGCCAGGTGCTGCCTATCTTGCAATACTTCTCGACGTTGCTCGACCGTGGCGCATTGAACCGATACGAGTCTGTTGAGCTCGCCAAGCCTGTGTTGCAGCAGGACCGCAAGCCGTTGTTCGAGAAGTGGTTGAAGGAGGACAAGTTGACCGCATCGGAGGAGTTGGGCGACATCGTCAAGCTGTACAATGACCCGGCCTTGGCGTTGGCCGTCTACGTGCGCGCTAATGTTGCCATCAAGGCCGTGCTGTGTTTGGCCGAATTGGGCCAGTTCGACAAGATCGTTCCCTTTTGCCAGAAGGTCGGCTACCAACCGGACTACGTCAACTTGATCCAGAACTTGGTACGCGTCAACCCGGACAAGGCCAGCGAGTTTGCCACGCTGCTTTTGGCTTCGGGTGATGCCAGCTTGAACGTGGAGTCCACCGCAGACTTGTTCTTCTCCCAGAACTACATTCAACAGGGTACAGCGTTCTTGTTGGATGCACTCAAAAATGATCAGCCTTCCGACGGCCATTTGCAGACCAAGCTTTTGGAGATCAATTTGATGCACGCACCACAGGTTGCGGACGCCATCTTGGGCAACCAGATGTTCAGTCATTACGACAAGCCCAGCATCGGTAAGTTGTGCGAGAAGTCCGGCTTATTCCAGCGTGCGTTGGAGCACTACGATGACTTGAAGGACATTAAGCGCGTGATTGTCCACACTAATGTCTTGCCCAACGACTGGTTGGTTTCGTACTTTGGCCAGTTGAACGTGCAGCAGTCAATGGCTTGCTTGAACGAATTGATGTCGCAAAACATGCAGCAAAATTTGCAAGTCGTCATCCAGGTTGCTACCAAATACTCTGACTTGCTTGGTCCATTGAACTTGATCAAGCTTTTCGAAACTTACAAGTGCAATGAAGGCTTGTCCTACTACTTGTCGATGATCGTTAACTTGACTCAAGACCCTGATGTCGTGTACAAGTATATTGTTGCCGCATCTAAGATGGGCCAGACAAAGGAGATTGAGAGRGTTGTCAGAGACAACAATGTCTACAATAGGGAGAAGGTGAAAAACTTTTTGAAGGAGGCCAAGTTGGAGGACCAATTGCCTTTAATAATCGTGTGTGACAGATTCAACTTTGTTCACGACTTGATTTTGTATTTGTACAAAAACAAGTTCTTCAAGTTTATCGAGGTTTATGTTCAGCAAGTCAACCCAGCCAACACTCCACAGGTTGTTGCTGGCTTGTTGGATGTGGACTGTGATGAGAACATTATCAAGAGCTTGTTGATGTCCGTTCTCGGCAGAGTGCCCTTGAAAGAGTTGGTAAGCGAGGTGGAGAAGAGAAATCGCTTGAAGATTTTGTTGCCATTCTTGGAGAAGACCCTTGAGGGCGGCTCCACAGATCAAGAGGTGTTCAACACGTTGGCTAAAATTTACATCGACTCCAACAACAGTCCTGAGAAGTTTTTGGAGGAGAACAACAACTATGACACCTTGTCTGTTGGTAAGTACTGTGAGAAAAGAGACCCCTACTTGGCCTACATTGCTTATTCCAAGGGTGGCAACGACGACGAGTTGATTAACATCACCAACGAGAACAAGATGTACAAATACCAGGCTAGGTACTTGTTGCGCAAGTCGGACTTTGCCTTGTGGGAGAAGGTCTTGAGCGAGGACAATAAACACAGAAGACTGCTTATTGATCATGTGATACTGACTGGCATTCCTGAGCTTAGTGACCCTGAGCCCATCTCCATCACAGTAAAGGCTTTCATGGAGGCAGACTTGCCCCAAGAGTTGATCGAGTTGTTGGAGAAAATTATTTTAGAGCCATCGCCTTTCAACGACAACACTTCTTTGCAAGGCTTGTTGATCTTGACCGCCATCAAGGCCGACTCGTCGCGCGTTGCCAACTACATTGAGAAGTTGGACAAGTTTGATGCCAACGAGATTGCGCCATTGTGTATTGACAATGACTTGCTAGAGGAGGCTTTCGATGTCTATGATAAATTCGAAATGAGAGATGAGGCCATGAAGGTTTTGGTGGAGGATATTATGTCTCTCGACAGAGGGGAGCAGTATGCCGAAAAGTACAATACTTCTGAGTTATGGTACCAGTTGGGTACTGCGCAGTTGAATGGCTTACGTATCCCTGAGTCCATTGAGTCTTACGTGAAGTCGAGAAACCCACAGAACTACGAGCAGGTAATTGAAATTTCCGAGCGTGCTGGCAAAGAAGAAGAGTTGCTCCCTTTCTTGGACATGGCCAGAGAGACTTTGAGAGAGCCTGTTATTGACAACGCCGTCATTAACTGCTACGCATCTTTGGACAAATTGTCTGAGATAGAGAAATTTGTGGCTGGGCCCAATGTGGCTGTTTTGGAGGATATTGGTGACAAGTTGTTCGAGGCAAAAAACTACAAGGCCGCAAAGATTTTGTACTCAAATGTCTCGAAGTATTCCAAGTTGGCCACTACTTTGGTGTACTTAGAGGATTACCAGGGTGCGGTCGACTGCGCGAGAAAGGCTTCAAACACTTCCGTTTGGAAACAAGTGAAYAGCGCTTGTATTGAGAACAAAGAATTCAGATTGGCGCAGATCTGTGGCTTGAACTTGATTATCGACGCCGAGGAGTTGCCTGAGCTCGTGAAGACATATGAGCACAATGGATACTTYAAYGAGGTCATTGCTCTTTTCGAGAGCGGTCTCGGGCTTGAGAGAGCACACATGGGTATGTTCACAGAGCTAGCCATTCTTTACTCGAAGTACAGCCCAGAGAAAGTCATGGAACACCTCAAATTATTCTGGTCCAGAATTAACATCCCCAAGGTGTTGACCGCCTGCGAGGAAGCTCACTTGTACCCTGAGTTGATTTTCTTGTACTGCCACTACGAAGAGTGGGACAATGCGGCTTTAACAATGATTGACAAGTCGGAGGTCGCATTTGACCATTCTTCCTTTAAAGAGATTATTGCAAAGGTGTCCAATCTTGAGATCTACTACAAGGCCATTAACTTTTACTTGGCGGAGAACCCAACACTTTTGGTCGATTTGTTGTCTGTATTGACATCTAAGATTGACTTGCCAAGACTTGTCAGGATGTTTGTCAAGTCCGACAACTTGCCATTGATCAAGCCGTTCTTGATCTCGGTTCTCGACAAGAACAACTCAATTGTCAACGGTGCCTATCATGACTTGTTGATTGAGGAGGAAGACTACAAGTCGTTGCGCTCTGCCATTGAGAACGAGTCCAGCAACAGATTCAACTCCTTAGACTTGGCCGAGAGATTGGAGAACCACTCTCTCATCTTTTTTAGACAGATATCTGCTACGTTGTACACCAGACACAAGAAGTTCAACAAGGCTATCTCTATCYTAAAGGGTGACAAGTTGTGGGCGGACTTGATCAAGACCGTTGCTATCTCCAAATCCACCAAGATCGCACACGAGGTGTTGGACTACTTTGTTGAGACCGGTAATCACGAGGCGTTTGCTGCTCTTTTATATGTCGCCTACGACCTAGTTGAGTACGACTATGTGCTCGAAGTCTCCTGGTTGCATGAKTTGGCTACGTTCATCAAGCCATACGAGATTTCCATCGCTTATGAAAATGGCCAAAGACTCAAGGAAGTGTATGAAGATTTGCAAAGGAGAAAAGAGAAGGAGGCTGGCGATGATGAGCCTGCTGTGGGACAACCATTGATGATCACCAACGGTCCAATGATGGGCCAGACGACCGGTTTGGGTTACCAGCCCACTGGCGCTGGCTTTGGCAACGCATTTTAAGTAGTAAAATGGTATCAGTATGCTCGAAGAGTCTGACTTTTTCGTGGTTGATTGGAGTTTGCGCTTGGACAGTCATATTTGGTATCATTATATAAACTGATTTGAATTCAATATTGTAACGRGAGAATATGTAGTTGAAGACGCTTTCCTCATAACTTGAAAATCTCCAAAGGGAAAGATACAGTGCAATCGTGATGGCTTTGGTAGCTTTCAAAGCACCGACCATGATATACCATTTCTGCGATATATTTCCACGACTTTACCATGCCGCCATATATCCCGACTTGGTTTGTTTAGCCAAAAWCACTGTGTCTGCTCTTCAAAGCCCGCCAGCATCATCATCCACGGACCACAGGATACCAAAACTTAGTACTTGCAAACGCGGAAGCCGACGTTACACCAGCGAGCCCAAGTCCATGCAGCCACACTTCCAATGGATATGCAGCCCTCAAACACAATCCACATTTTGTAGTCGTGCTGAGAGCCCGTGTTGATCACCAAAGACGTGAAGTACATGCCCAAAATGATCAAGAATGCCATGCAGAAATACAACACGCCGTAGTGGCGACCAAACAGCAGCGCGGGACAGATCTGGCCCAAGCATGCGGCGACCAACGAGAGCACGGCCGCACTCAGAATCCCAAATAACACAGTAAACGCGTAAAGATAAGGAAGCCTGCCGTTGGACGGCGTAAGAAGTGCCCAGATAAAAATCATCAGGAAAGCACACGTGATGAGCATCACGTTGAAGCGACCGTACTTGTCCGCCAAGATACCTGTGATCAAACGCGCCGGCACGCCGCTGACACTAACAATAGTAAGCAATAAATACGCCTTCAGCTCGGCCACGCCTCCTGCCAGGGCAAACGAGGCCAAGTAGGTGAGAATAGTCATGGAGTTGAGCTCGGAAAGAAACACTGCAAGCGTCAAAGAGACAAATCGGAGATCCCGGAGTGGCGCAAGGCTGGGGAACGCCCGTTTGGCCGATGATGTCCATGATTTTGCGGGTTCCGGAATTGTAATTCCGGTTCCATCCGGAGAAGTCMGTTCGGTCCTGTTGGTGGAGCTGGGTGCCTCTATGAGTTCTCGTGTACTTTTGCGTTCCTTCACCAACACTAGTGCCACGGTCATGCACGCGAGGCACACAAACGCAAGCACACGGATCGCCCATTTGTAGCCTACCAGAACGTATAGGCGCTGAAGCATAATGACAAACACAGAGGAGCCCACAAGGCCGCCTGCCATAGCAATGGAACACGCCATGGCGCGCTTCTTCAAAAACCAGTGCAGCATCACGCCCATGAGTGGCGCCATGGCCAACGAGCAGCCCACGGCAGTGACTATACCAAAAGAAAGAATGAATTGGTACAATTCCGTCAGCTCTGCAAGCGCCATGAGGCCGGCGAACATAAGGAGCGTGCCTGCTACCAAAAGCCGTTTGGCGCCGTACTTGTCGAATAAGCCGCCGAAGAACACGCCACCGAAAAACATCGTGCCGAGGTGCAACGAGAAGATCCACGAGACAGTGCTGGGCCGGAGCAGCGCAAGCTGGTTTTTCAGCACGTACGCCTCGATCGCGCCCATGCCGTTGGGGATGCCAAAGTCGGCTATTAGTCCGCAAAAACCGCCAAAAAGCACCGTATATGCCTCTACTCCGCCATCGGGGAAATCCTCGGGGTTACTCTCCAGAGAATACATCGGCAGGTCGGGCTCGGGCCGTTTTGCGGGATTGACGCTGCCACGCCGGTGGGATAGCCGCTGCTCAGCCATRAATGTGCCTGTCACGGGCACGTTTCCGCGTGAAGACATCTCGATAGACTCAATCTGGGACATGATCTACCGTTGGATGCTGCAGGATGGGGTTATGAGATGAATCRAGCAATTTTGACTTTYTRGTTTTTCCAARGATATCGAGCTTGCCCTAGGGTAGAAGGTCCAGAATTGAGCGTTCAATCACTAACTCAAGAGGTCTGAAGCTATCACTGGTATCCACAATGAAACGACTCAAGAGCTGGTCGCACTGCAGTATCAACTTCCCTCAAGTAAGTTCCTATGCGTATGACAATGCGTTAGACAAATACCTTTTCGTCGAAGTAGACGATKTGATTTGGCAGATTAGTATTCTCAGTTAGCCTCAATCAAATGCCAATATTCTTTGAAGTTCGGTGGTTACCGGCAATTAGCTGGCTGCGGAGATTCACAAGCTGTGGCTGCGAACATTTAGCACCGCGAAAAGTCATGTCATGTTGAGTCATCATCATTCAGGCATGACGTGTCCAGAAATTGCAAGACGTTTTTTTTTTCATTTTTTTTTTTTCCTGGAGCAAACGTGTGATACATACAAATATATCTTTGAAAAGATTTCTGTGTGTAAATGCAAATAGAGTTTTCCATCYYAGGCCATCACTYACGTGAATTGAGCTAGAAATGTAGTCGTATCACTCGATGTGGCGAGCGGAATCCGACGCGGAATATGCTATGTGAATGTCCTATTTGAAATTTGTGGAGCTCGATTGACCCAAATTCACACCAAAAAGAAAATCAATGTTCTGAAAATTGATGAATTTCATCAAKAAATGCSYTCGTTTTTCGAAGTGTAGCTTCATTATTATAGTCAACTGTCTTTTACTCATCTACCGAGCTTGAATGAAGAGCATAAAGTCACTCAGTGTATAAAGAGTTTGTACGTCGTCATCAGCGAGAAAAACCTCGTTCTGCTRACCAAGAGAGAAWAAKAATATGAAAAACCAATAGAGTACCATTTGCTCGCAATTTCGTTGCGAAAACTGGACTTCCCAAGCGCAAATGAGACACTTCGATATAGTGAAGCTCGCTTCCTGGCAGACACCGTCCGTATTCGAGCACGCCTCTTGACAAGTCATCTAGCATTAAYATCCAATTTTCTCCAACATGTCAACCACAGAACGAATATTGTTGGCCACTTTAAARTYAGCAACCATTTTGTCATATATTTTGCGGCTGAAAAGGTCATATACCGTCACAGTCTAAGAATTCCAAAAATGAAGCTCATGCTCCGTACAGACATAGCTGAAACAAAGTATTTTCTCCTCTCACAAACGAAGGGGTACCTGGTATCACAATATTCCGTTCTGTCTCAAGTACTTGACGACGTCCTTAAAAACAGAGCCTAGGTTCTGAAAATCGCACCCTTGCAACATCATTTGAACAATAGTCTCACAGTTCGCTTCGCCAAATCTGCACGTGACAGTCTCTACCGCCATGTGATCACAAAGTAGCTCGATCTCAAGTGGATGCCTTACAGATAGACTCTGATTCTTCAAGGACAAGACTACCCTCTTGCACTCCATATCCTTGTTCAATTTGGAGATAATCACACCGTCTAAACCATTATCAAACACAGAACTGTACGTGTAAGAGGCCAATTGGTCGAGTTTGTCGTGCTTGTACTGCACAGAAACTAGCAGTGACCGTACGCTCTCCACAAACCGCTGGAGCCCGTAGTCTTCGTTTTCGTGTAGTAGATAGTGACTGATTTGATGTAGATGCACATAAACCGGAGTAGTGTACCGGAAAATATGCCATTTTTTGGACGCAATGCCGTCCTTCGCCTCGATCTGACGTCGCCTCAAAATGATGTAGTGTGGTTTCAAGAACTTGCCCGAAGCATGTGATAACACATCAAACCGAAGCCCTAGCAACGCATCATCTTCTGTATTATATAGTCTTTCATTGATAGCGAACGCAGTGATGCCTCCAAACCGCAAAATGCTTTCTTTAAGCGCCAATCGGCCTGCGGCCGTTTTGAGCTGTATTTTCGCGAGAATAGAGTCATTTGAGCCAGTTTCGATCGGTACTTTGCTCGCGTTTGACCTAAAGTATTTTTCGATYGACGGATCAAAATGCGAATGATGAATCAAAGTCGGTGGATCGTCCAATTCAAAATCCTGAGGCAGAACATGCTTTCGCGGGAGATCAGGCTTGGTGTACTTGTTATGTTTATTTTCGGCCTCAAAGAGACTCACCTCGCGAACAATTTGGTCATGCTTTTCCTGAAGCGGCACGATCTCTGCAGAAAGTGCAGCAATTTCCTTTTCTAGCTCTTCTATTTCGTCGTGCAAAGTCATGATTACTGTTTACGTCTGCGCATCTCGGCCCGGTATAGATGCGACCAGCGGCCGGGCTAGCGCGCCGATTAGTATTGGTGGGAACCGTGATGGAACACGATTATTCATATAAAATACTTTGAAATCCCAATTTTACGAAAAAAAAGTCGATGTGGTTTTTGTGAAATTTATGGCCATTCTACCAGTTTATTTTATCATTTATTTTCTGCCACTTATGCTATGATATATCAGTACTCATTTCTGAACACCTAGTATTAATTTCAAGGAGCCTTCGCGACACACCTTCTCAAAATATCTTCTGACAAAGAGTAATTACCGTCGGCATTATCTACCCTGCCCAACCGTTTTCAGGCCATACCCAGGCCWTCCTTGAGATGTGATTTACRAAAYTRAAAGGACCTTGAAATAGCGTAAAGTAGCATCCTCAAAAAACTCACAAATCCAATTTAAAACTTGTTCAGAATCATCAACGATGGGCCACCGAGCCCCGCGGAATTTGCTTGGCCACAATATTTTCATCGTCGCCCCACACCCTCGCAGCATTCCTCTACCACTAGTATATCTTGGCGCTTATCTACAATCTGAGAACGTGTATAAACTGCTTGGCAAGATCTGATACATTCTGATACATTGACTGGCGTGATATCTTTTWTTTATCTTTTTTTTTTTTCCTTTTTTTTTTTTTACTTCAAACGAAGTAAGAAGGTTTCCCTTATAGCAAGCTATTTTGTTACGTACTCGCTCCTCAAGGGTCTTATCTCACGCTGTGCGACGGAACCATCGGCTGCCGAAGAACCCGGCAGGTTTTCGTGCAGGTTAAACTTTGTTGGCCGAACGTAGCAATACCCAAAAATTGAGTTGTATTGTAAAATGTTCACGAGCCTGATCTTTTAGTCATGCTCTGAGGATATTTTTACTTTCAGCAAGAATCCACAACAGGATTTCAGAAAAAACTTTTCTTGGTCGCAGCACAGCCGTTGCCATGAAAACTGCCTAGAGACTTGTCTCACACTGTCGTCATTCTGCCTCGCTTCTATGCACAGGGTCACCTCGAGCCTGCATACAAACACGCATTTCCCGATTCGGCAATCTCGTTTTCGCGGAGGAAGACAAGCGGCTCGAGCGACATTTTTGTTTGCGATATCAACTAGAGTGGTGTGATGGAGGCTTGATTAGGAATAGTTATTGAGCATTATGCACACGCAGTGTGAAGCTGCCTGTTCTGGAGATTCACAAGAAAATTCAATACACACGCTTTTGAAAACCGGAACGTCAACAAATCTGCAAATTTTCATCCTGGATTTAGACCAAATGTCTTGCCCAAAATTCATATCTCAAATATGACGATGAAGATGTCTGCAATGCAAGGGGAGACAATAACATCCTGCACACACTCGTCACGTGACACGGGGGCTTCGCAGGCAATTATTGCCGCTCATTCAAACCCGAGCGGTAGCCGAAGCACTGGCCGGCTAAACTTTATTTATACATCCCGTTCTCTTTGATAAAAAAAAGGAATTACATAGAGAAGCACATTTTCTCTTTGTACCAAGCCCGTTTTTTTCATTTACAATCTGCGTCTGCTCATAGAACACCGTCCCTCGCTTCCACATCTCGATATAAATTGCGGGCGTCAGGCAGCACATCTGCAGTCCTCGATATAAGCACCCCATACATCGCAACCTTCGAAACTTTTGCCCGGTGCATATCGGCCCAAGCGCTGCTTGTGACACTAAGGCTTTCCAAAGATTCAACTAAAGGCTCCTTCAGGGCTTTGGCATAAGAGTCTTATTGCCAAAAAATACGATTAAACAAAAAGAAATAAGGAACACAAGCCTCTAATTTCCGACGCCCGCCCGCGGACTTCATATACGAGATCCCGCTCTGCACCGAAGTACAAGCGTCCGCCAGGCACATCACACACAAGGGCCATATATAGTGGTGTCTAGGAAACCACCTAGTGCTATTAGGCTCCTACAAGGGTGGCCCAAAGTCGTCAGAATCCACAATTTTTTCCAGTCTTTTTTTTTCATTACAAACTGGATCTGAGCCCAAGTCATAATCATGATCTACCTTTTTCTTATCCTAGCATTTGCCCATCGTGTGGCCTCGCTAGCACTCAATCTATGTTCCTCCACGAATCTTGGGGGTGCAGAAACCTCATACGAATTCATGTCCAATGGCTATTGCAGAGATTACTGCAGCAATGCCGGATACACGGTGGCAATCACGCAGAATTACAACTGCTGGTGCTCGACGGCGGTGCCGGAAAGTACTGTGGATTCTGATCTGTGTGATACAGGCTGTCCTGGCTATAGCGAGCAAGAGAAATGTGGAGGGGACGGCGTTTACGGGTACGTGGTGTTTGGGAGTGCGCTGACGCTGAGCGGCGTGAGCTCGCTGCTGGCACCGGCGACTTCTGCAAGCACGGAAAAGTCGAATCTGGTGAAAGTTTCAACTTTCTCCTCAGAATCGACTTCATCAACAATTATTCTGTCTTCTCAAGTGGCAACGACGTTGCTGACATCAACAGCGGCCCTGCTGGCGATCCTGACTTATACCTCATCATCCCGCTCAAGTTCTGCGTCGCTGACGACGCCCAGCTCCTCACTAATATCCGCTTCTTCGGCGACCTCCATGTCAGGGTCTTCACAGTCTTCCGAAACAACAGAATCGCTGAGCGCACCCAGCGCGTCCTCATCGGCGCCGCAGCAGTCTTCACCCACCTCTCTGGCCCCACTGACGCTGTCTCTGCCCGAGTCTCTGCGACTGTCGGTGTCCATGCTTGCCACCACGGTAGTATCGGTGGTCACCATAAACGGCTCGGTCCTGCAGCAAGTGTCCACGAAATACGTGACCGCCAGCGTCACGCTGCAGCCGTCGCTGACGCAGCTACCCGCTGCAGGACTGAAAAACGCCTTTTTCGATTCGTCGGCGAAGGTCGCAGGCACATTCACCGCCGTCGGCGTGGTTGTGGTTGCGCTCATAGCCACACTAGTATACTGCTGCTGCTTTGCTGGCGGCGCCCACCGCGACGAGTATTCCGACGAAGAAAAACAGTACTCGTCCGACGAGAATTCCGTGGTGAAACTGCCGGCAGTACCCCCTGATTTCGGCGCAAAACTGCGTACGTCGTCCCACCTGAATCTCAAGCGGAACAGCTCTAATAAGTCCATCATGCTGTTGTTCAATGGCGGCGCCAGCACGCCTGAGATTGGGCGCAGTCAGTCACGCAAGAAACTCAACCCGAAAAACGAGGCGCTAGACTCGGCCGGGCCCATCATGGCGCCGATCACGGAGTTCGACAATGCCCTAGACCCACGTGCGATGTTCGCCGAGTACAACCACTCGAAACTATCTTTGAACGACGAGAACGATTACTCGAGGCGGATCTGGCACGTGACCAACCCATAATATCCGTACGCTAGACAGGTTTTTCGCTGCTACGGCCTAATATATATAATATTAATCATACATTTGCATATCCACCACCTGTATGACGGTTCATCTGTGTGAGGTTTGTGGATCTTTCGACCTTTAGATTGATTGGAACTAAGGGTTTGATCCCGCCTGGTCTTTTTATTTACATGTATTATGTATTGATGACACGCATCTCGGCCTATCCTGATCATCCAGAGAAGTCAAAAAATTTATGAGCCTCTCAATTCTATCACTGAATATATACCCAGAGAAAGAGCAAGTTTTCGCGATATTGTACACATACTGAAAACCGACTGAACAACAAGCCTTAAATCCGTAATCTTGTCTCAAGATGTATTTGATGACATGCCCAATTTGAAACTCGACCGGGTCCTCGTTTTTCCCATATCACCCATAAGCAACCTAATCACAAAAAAATCCGTAGTAAACTCATGAATAGATATCCTACTTGTTCCCAAGCACTTGAATTTCAAATGGATCCAGTTCACGATTTCGGCCATTTAGCTTTTCAGACTCACAGTCCTTCATCAGATGCATTAAGCCGAAAACAAAAAAAAAGGCTTTGCATGGATCTTTACTTGCAAAGTGCCCCCATATGAGGGTAAGTCATGACGACCTTATATCCCCTTTCATCTTTAGTCTCAATACAATAAAAGTGCCAAATGACGATTTTCTGGGGCAGCATCCCCGCTTGTTAAACTGTCCCCCCAGGAAACTTTTTGACCAACAGAAAGTGGTAGCTAAATAGCGAGTATTGCAGGAAACGCGAAGACAGAAGGTGATTCTTCCTCTTGAAAAGGGCCCAGCTTTCAAAGCGCTCTTGGTCAAAGACAACACAGCAAACCAAGGAGCTGATCACAGCAGGGATTGTCGCTTTTCGTCCATACAGTAAAAGAATCCTGTCTAGTAAACCAGGTCTAGGATCATTTATATCATTTAGATAGCTTTATCAGGCAAAGTGCTGCGGTTTTTGTACTGCGGCTGGCGCTCATAGGCATTTGGCGACGCTGGTTTCTTCACTTGCTTTGCCGTTTTCGCCGATTTCTTGCCTTTTCTCGGTTTGTGGCCGCAACAGTGCTCCGAATGGTCCTCATGGCCCGAACTTTCGCCCTGACCGCCCGAATTTCCCGCGCCAGCCTCCATATCAGACTCATCACTCGAATCAGACGAGCTCGAGCTGCACAGCTCATCGGAACTCTCGCCAAACTCGCGCTGAGGATGGAAAATACAGCATATCTTCAGTTTCTTCTTATTCATGTTCTCATTATCAACAACGTCGTTTGTCCAGCGCACACGCGGACGCGTGGATTCTGACGACTCATTCTCGGCGCTTATTTGCTGATTTTCATCTGCTGGGCGGAGATGTAGAACCGCCTGTTGAGTGCCGTTAGGCTGTGTTTGCGTGACTGTGCGAGACTGCATCGTGTGTTGTTGAGTAGATGATTTTCTTGGCGGGACGTGGTAGTGCTCGAGAAATAGGTTTTTTTTTAAAATCTATGTTGTTGTATCGAAATTTGTGGTGCTGGAAAGCAGTTTGTAAGCATTTGCTTTTCTTGGATCATGTGAGGTTACCGTAACTTGCCGTGCGCCGACTGCGTAACTTCGCACTGAGCGTCGCTTGAAATTAGGCCAGCCGATTTAGTGGTGGATTCCAAATGCAGTTCGCCTTTCATACAAATAGATAGGAAATTGAATGTTTTACCATATGACTTATACGTTTGTTTAATTATGAGCCACTAATTTGGGTTGAGGCTTTTGATAGGGGATTTAGAGATATGTTAGGTGTCTTTAGTAACAGACTCCGGTAAGAGTTTGCAGCCGGTGGACTGTGCTCAGGAATCAGGATCATGACCAAGATCACCAGAAGAAAACAATCACAGTACCAGACTTGTGAATATTAGGCATTTTGATTTGATATTATAGGGATCACAGGCCAATTTGGGTCCATCTGTAATTTTTTTTTTTTTTTTAAAGATAGTTATATCACATTATAGGACGATTTTTCATCATTTAACTCGCGGTCAGTGATCCGAGGAAAGCTAGGAACTGACAAATGAACTGTCAGCTCGGGGAGGGAGATGGGTTACTTAATAACGGTATATACTCAATGAGGTCCAAGCACCACCCGTAAGGGGAGGCGAGGACCCCTTTATATACTCCCATATTTAACACAAACACAAACACAAACCCAACCTCATGCAAGTCTCCCTCATTGCGGGGTTAATCATAGCAGGCACGTGAATGTAGTCACGTGCCTATTGGGACGTATATGCGGCCAACCGTAGGCCGCATGCTCTACCTGTCATGAACTGAGATTTCAAGAAGGTTATCATGCAGCGCCATCGTTACCTGAAATAGTGGGAAAAACTGATGAATCTTTGCAACTAGTGACAGCTTCACTTTTGCCATCTCAAATGGTTTTCTCACGTGACAGGATCCTAAATGAGTGCTGCAAGTGAATCCTTCTAGAGAATCTAGCCATAATCGTTATATGTAAGGTCACGTGCGCCCTCGGATGTCAGCTTTGGCCAGAATAGATTACTGTACCTCTTGTGACGAAAGTGTTTTTCTTTATCACGACGATAGACTTTTTTTACTTCCCTTTTTTTTTTTTTTAAAGATATATCTCCGAATACTTTACAAGCAGTCAGTCATTCTGAATATATACATTGTGCTAAAAGATTAGTTCTGTATTCTTCTTCTTCTCCCAGATTGAAGCTTTTTTCGCACCCGCACAGTCAGAATGTCAACGCACTCTGTAAAATGAGTACGCACTAACAAAAAACAATGTTATTTGCGAGTTGTGCAAGCACCACAAGAAGAATTTTGAATATAAGCAATATAGGAAAACGAGCGTTTTTTCGTGCAGATCCACTCCTCTCGGTGGCCAAGCTGGCTAAGGCGCGAGACTGTAATTGTGAATTGTTATCTTGAGATCGGGTGTTCGACTCACCCCCGGGAGAGTGCTTTTAATTTTTATTTTTGAGGTGTGGCGAGGACCTGATTTAATGATTTAATCCGTACTCTTTTAATCATAGTCTTGAGACACGATCCTTTTGGAGTGTGTAAGCAAAACGTGCATCGGCGAGTTTGAAGCAAGTGTCATCGCAAAAAAACAGATGTTCAACTAGACGTTATCTCTGTTTGTCTGTACAGATCAGTACGACCAGGAAAGTAGATCACCTTCGATGTGCTATCAGGATGAATGTTTGTTCAACAGCCCTAAGCGTCTAATTTCGAGGACGAAGAAGGATTTGGTGTTGATGGTATGAAAACCCAGGTCGGTGAGCCGAAAAAGTTAGCGTGAGATAAGAAAAAGCTATTCCGAAGATCTTCGACGTCGTTGTATGAATCTGCACCCCTTTTTGACTACGCTAAAAAACACTTACGAATTGGCAAGGGGAGCGATCAGACTTGCCACTTTGGCAGATGAAATTATAATCGGTCTTAAGCTGTATAAACTTCATGCTTTTGCTTCGCTGCTTAAAACGCGAAAAGCATCTCGAGCATGCGTTATATGTGTCATTCTTTTGACATCGCAACGGCCGGCCACTCAAATTGTAATTGCGCAAACGCAAATTCAGCTTGAGGATGACACTATCAAGTCCGTTCATATTGGTTCGCGTAAAGTTTCAACGAGGTTTTCGATTGTCGAAAATGCTTAGCCGTGCGTTATCTATCAGTTGATCTTATCACCCATATTGAATCATTTTGGATAGTTCCATTTCAATAGAAAACTCCATCCGCACACAGTGATTTAAAACGCTCAGATCATGTACTTTCAAAGCCGGAAGTTACACGGTTGTGACTTTGAACTAATTGCACATGTACGCATTTCGTTTGTAATCATAATCTCTATCAGAAGCACTCAAAATTCCCTATTCAGGACCAACTTATCACTTCGGCAGCTAAGACCGGTCTTTTATACAATATTCCGCGCTAGGAAAAGCCGTTGCATATTGCAACGTCTGTCAAGCAGCTTTTGCGCGTTGCGCGATCTTTGCGTTCTAGACAAAAGAAATTCAAAATCTAGCTGTGGATTAGGCGTGATGCCCGCGGTCCACGTGCTGCGCGCATGCAGGCTGTAACAAGGCAATCAATGATGTCCGAGGCAGCATCATCTCCAGAGACGGGCGGTGCGCATCTTAATTAACCTGCACACACGCGCTTGTGCGCAAGATCACAATGGTACGGAATTCTTGTCTGCAGGCTGGCCTTGGCATTCAGACTTCTTGGCAAAAATCCGGGTACCGGAAGTAGCCGGTCATTCAAAGATGGTCTGTGATAAAGGGCAAACATCTCCCTAACTTCATTTCCAGATTTTTCCGCGTTTCACTTTCACTTAGTTTCAGCCCCAGTTTCACAAGCACTTTATCTCGCAAAAGTAATCACTATTCCGATCTGATTTACAATTGTTATAAGACTTGGTATCACACACTTCTCACAACCCAGTCATTTCAGCTTCTTACCCGCCAGGTACACCGATCAAGAAGCTTAGCTACAAATTTACAGCTTGAATAAAAGCTCAACATTAGCACTTACTTTTTCAAGCCAAGCCTCAGAAAGGTCAGATTGTTATAAAGACGATCTTTCATCTTTCTAGACTCACTCATCCACCACACATTTGAACTAAAATGTCCGGCGGCTACAACCTACACCCCGTTTCATACCTCAACGCAACCGCCGACCCCCTAGTCGAGTCTGTGCTCGAATTTGACTTGAACACATCAGATAACGTGACTAACTCTCCTGCCACGCAGAACCTGGACTCGCCCCACGAGTCCTTTTCGTCGCAGCTGTCAGTGAACTCGCCCACACGGCCCATGGAGTCGAAAGTGCTCTACCCGACAATCACCGGGCCTTTTGCCGAAGCTCAGCCCGCTCAGTTTTTCCCAAGTAACGCCATGCCTGCGCCCGTGAAAGCGGAAGCCGGCGAGGAGGTGAAGAAGCCAAAGCGGACATATAACAAGGTGCGGGCGGCCGACATGAAGGGGCCGTTCCGCTGCCACTGGCATCATTGCTCGCAGATCTTCGAGGTGCCCGAGATGTTATACGAACACTTGTGCTTAGAGCACGTTGGCCGCAAGCTGTCAAACAACTTGAGCTTGACCTGCCACTGGGAAGGATGTGGTATCACGACAGTCAAGCGCGATCACATCACATCGCACTTACGTGTCCACGTTCCGTTGAAGCCTCATCATTGCTCGTTGTGTAGCAAGAGTTTCAAGAGACCACAAGACTTGAAAAAGCACACACGTGTTCACGAGGAAGAGCACCAGAAGACGTTGAAGAAATGGCAGAAGTCGCAGGCAGAGTCTGAGCTGGCGCTGTCGATGCACAGCTCGACAGACAACTCGCCTATCTACAATACTGAGGCCGAGCGCCAAGACCTTGGCTACACGAATAACGTGCCTCACTACGACTCGCGCAAGCGTGGCTTCGAGGCTCAGAGTAACGTCGTGTACAACCTCCTTAACGACTTCAACTTTTGCGGCTACCAGGGCGGCAACAAGAAGCAGCGTGTGGACGCGCAGTACAATGCAGACATGTACTCTCGCTTGAACGCGTACGACGACCATGCATTCACAGCACGCGCGTTCCAGCCACCGCCTGGCCATATCAACTTCAATGAGGCCGAGAAGTTCTTCAGCAACTTGTCACAGTCGATTGATGCGCAATATGCGGGCATCAACACGCCCCAGGTGCCTACTTACCAGGCTCCCGCCCAGCCCATGTACCCTGCGATGCCCCAATTTTCAGGCCGCTTGCCCAACAACTTTGGTGCGGAGAATTATGCTGCGGCCAACTTCCCACAGGTGAACAGACAGTTGGGCCACGCTCAGTACACGAACTACCCCGTCTTCCCTGAGTATGGCGGTGTCAGCAACACGCAGAAGACTGGCCAGGCGCTTGATTTGAAGCCGGAGAAGGCGTCGAAGCCAGTGAACGATTCGGACGATGCGGCGGATTTGCTCAGCAAGCTCTCAATCAGCGAGTCATCTGGCGAGAAGCTTGACCCTGCCGTGGTAAAGAAACATCGCGACATGATCAAAATGGTGTGCGAGTTCTTGGCGGCGCAAAAGGAGCACGGCAACAAGGAACAAGCCAAGAAGGAGCAGGTCGCGCGCAAGCCGCAGGCGATGTATCCCGAGATCTCTGCTTTTTAAGGGTACGCATGAACGCTTTCATTTCTTCTGGGTCGGTCTTTGTATCTTATTCACAGGTTGTCTTCTTATAAGTGCCACGCACAGGTTGATTTTATACTATATACATGTTATTGCTCATCAAACGTTTGTGCAATCTTGCCGCTGGCAAGCACCTTGTATCCGTTGTAGAGCACCACGTTCTGGCCCGGCGCCATCGCCCTCTGCTTGTCCTTCAATATGATTTTCACGTTATCTCCCGGTATTTCCTCCACCAACGTGACGGATACAGGCACGTGGAGCGATTGATACCTCATAGAGACGCTTTTCAGCGCCAAATCCACCGGTTTTTCGCCAAACCACGCCCATTCTGTGGCATACAACCCATTTTTGTACAATTTAGGGTTATCCCGACCACGTACAATCACTATTTCATTTGTATGCACCCGTTTCTCGCTCACAAACCAAACACCCTTATAATTAGGGTCTCCTTGAGGCATGGTGATGCCCAGCTTTTGCCCAATAGTAGCATGCCAAAGGCCCTGGTGCCGGCCCCACACCTTGCCATCCTCGGTGATGATGTTACCCGGATTTGGTGGGATGTACTCGTTCAAAAAGTCCCGGAATTTCGTGTGGTTGGGGTTCACGAAACAAAGTCCCGTCGAGTCAGGCTTGGCCGCGGTATGTAGGCCGTACTTTTCCTTTGCAAGCCTTCTCACCTCCTGTTTCCGATAGTGGCCTAAAGGCATGAGGACGTGCTTCAAAACAGACTTATCAATACTGGCCAAATAGTACAGTTGGTCCTTCAGATTCTCTAGCGCACGTGCTAGCGAGTAGCCACCGTTTTCGGCCACGACCCGCGCGTAGTGGCCTGTTGCCAACCAAGTTTTGCGTCCTTTGGCCATATTTTGAGCCATGTTGAGGTGCTCGAACATCTTGCCGAACTTGATGTGTCGATTACACCCCAAATCGGGGTTGGGCGTTAGCCCCCGCAGATACGACTCTACCATGGGCGAGAACACATCGCTCCAGTATTCCCGCTCAAAATTGACGCGCTCACAGCGGATCTGGAGCCGTTCACAGACTTTTTTCACATCATTCCAGTCCAGTTCCGTGCACTTGGCTGTCTGCGACCAGTTCGCCATGTATATCGCCCGCACGTTTTTGTATGTGGACGCGTAGAGTGCTGCGGTAAACGAGGAGTCGACGCCACCGCTCATCGCGACGATAATCTCGTCTTGTGGGTCCGGTTGTGCTTGTGGAAACTCGATTAAATCCGGGTCTGCCGTGGCCAGAAACGGCTGCGAAAAACGTATGTGAACGGGGGCCCACCGGAGCGGCGCCTGGCTGAGACGTATGTGCTTGGCAAGATGTAGCATTAATAGGATTGGAAGAGTGCTTTAAATATATATATTGTATGTTCAGCTCGGTATATATTCACTATAAGTAAGACAAGTAAATGTGAGTCGTGAGATGCGGTCACGTGATGCGAGTCCAGAGCCTTATAATATCTTTCAGAATGGAGTGCTTTGGTATTACTGATACGATTTTATCCTCATTCTTGTCGAATACAAGGCACACTGGATAAAATTTGCCGCACTTGGATTGTTCGACCCGCCATGTACTGGTTAGAGCCGTTGCATGCTATTCATGCATATAAGGGCATAGATTCGTGGAAATCTATCGATTGGCGAACAAGCCAAGAACGAACAAAGAAAAAAGGCGAGCAGATCCCAGGGATAGAAGGAACTCGTTAAATGCATCACAACTAAGAAGCAAATTCGAATAGACACTCAAATCATTCCGATATGGAGCGTACTTTTGGGTCCCCTTATATCTCGTGCCGGGTCTGAAGCATACAGTCAGAATTCGCCTTCCACCAGAATCAGCCGTGCCTGGTCCCATTTTATTATGTGCTTTATCTTTTTCATTCAACACTAGGGCATTTGTCTTTCGAATGTATTGTGATGACTTTGTTTTGCATTCTAACTTTTTCAATACTATTCCGTAGCGCGGAAGCTTTTTTTTCTCAGTTCCGGTCAGAAGTATTCTCTATGTCGGCTTTCACGAGCAATTTCTCAAGAAAATGCATTGCTTGATACAAGATTATTATAACTGATATATCTCTTTTATCCTATAACATCCTGAGACGACTGAATGTGACTAACCCTTTATGGGGCTTCTTACTATACAATACAACGCATTTTTGTGTCTTGCGATCTAGAATCTCTCTTTTGTATTACTTATTGTACATGCGCGCGCCAGCGGCTTAAGCGGACCAGAATTGGTAGGCCTTGGGTGCGGCCAAACTTACGGGCGCAGCGTCCTCTTGCGCCTCCACGCTCTCCTGAACGGTGTTTTGTTCTGACGCATCGAGCCCCGTTTTGCTCATCATTTTATTGATTTCGCTGATGCTTACGGGCACTAGCAACTCGTCGAGCAAGGGCGCCAACTCGGGATTGGTGTTGTTTTCTCTGAATTTGCTGATCTTCTCGAAGTTCATCCACCGCTCCACGAGCACCTGTTTCCGCTGGGCGCTCAAGAAGCTTTCTTTCTGCGCCAACTCCCGTTCTAGCCTTTCGATGTGCTTTGTCTTAGCCTCGAACTTCGCCACGGTCAACTCGATGACCTGGTTCACCAAGTTTGTCTGATCCAAAAGCAGCTGTTGCAAGTTTTTCTGTGCGTTTTCAGCGAGGAGCTGTTGGCCCTGCAGCGTCTCGACCAACTTCGCCACGACCTCCTGGATCACAGTGTCCTTGCTGAACCCGTCCTCTAGCACATCCTTCTCCTCGCCACGCACCAATTTTTGCAAATACCGGTCTTCGATTGGCAAGTGCAAGAACTTCACCAAACATTCCTCCCGTGACTTCAGCGCCACGTGTTCGCTGATCTTGTCCCATTGCGCGTTGCTGTTGACAAAGAGTGATTGCGCGTTGTTGTCGATACTCCCGTACATCTCGATTCCCTCTAAGAGCAACAACAACTCCTGGCGTGTCCAGTCAGACAGCTTCAGGGCCTCTAATTTGACGAAATCCGCCGCAGAAAAGTTCAGCGGGAAAAGACCCTGCTCGTAGCACTCCTTACTAATCACCAGCGGGCCGAGCGAGCCGCCCGCCAGAGCCTTGCTCTTCAAATTGTGGTAGCGCACGTCCGATATGTCGTTTGCCGTCTCGTTGCACACGTACGTAACCGTAGCTGGCGTTTTCGCAGTCTTAGAGTCGTCGAACACGTTGCGCGTGACATCAATATTAAGCGGGATTGTCTCTGGCCCCGGCTCCGCTTTTACAGCCACGTCCGCGGCGCTTTCAACAGCGGTAGCCGATATGGCTGCAGTTCCAGTTAACGTGGCCTCGCCGTTGGATGAAGGAGCGTGGGCGGAACTAGCCGCCGAAACCTCCACCTCCTGCGGCACAAACGGCGTCAACCCCTTGGGCGTGTCCAACGTGATTTGGAAGTGGCCCGTATACTGCGGCCCGACAAGCGATGGTTTTGTGCGTGGGTCGATCTGGTAATTGATCAATCCCCACTTCTCGAGAAACCTATGCACGCGGATAATCAGTGCGACGTCGCCGGCCAAGTTGCGGCGCACCGCCGTCACGGTCAAGTACTCGACCGGGTTGATGCGATAGGTGTTTACGATGAAGTCACGCATGTTGCGGTACGTCTCCTCGGTCTTGTATACGGAAACAGGGGCCAGATCCCCCTGCGGTTTAGCCGCCGGGAAGAAATCAGGAAACAGTTTCCGCTCAATGTCATGCACACTGTTCAAGTCAAACCACTGGGCAAATGACGGAATCACCACGTGACGAGACTGCTCGATCAAGTAATTGCGTGCATTTTCCTGGAACTCCGCACGCGCCTTCTCCAAATCAACGGGCGCCGGCTCGTCTTTAGCCTGTGGTTCCTGCTCCTGCCCAGGCACGGCCTCAGGCAAGTTTTTTGCTGTTTCAGACACGTTTTCTGTATCGTTTTCGGCGTGTTCTGAGCCAGTTTCAGGCCCATTTGGCGAGCGCGGCTCTGGCTGTGCATCGGCGGGCTCAAGGGGCACAGACGCTTGCTCGGGCACGTCAATTTGCATTTCCAGGCCTTCTTGAGGCACCGCGTTGCCCACGGGCGTGTCGCTGGCGTGAGTTTCCGGCGTAGACATGACTTATATGTGTGTTTAGATGCCCTATCACGCTAGCTTGTATGTTGTTGAGATTGTTTTTTCGCCCGATCAGACTGCGCGCATGCACGACCCACCCGAGTGAAGCTCGACCCGATCCGGTTCGCATGTGGCAACTTGAGAATGGCACAACTGTAGATAAATCTGCGATTTCGAGGAGATTTTATGCAGTAATTTTGATTCATACGAAAGAAGGAACTAGGATACTATGCGATTCACCCAAGAAAGTGAGTTCACCCCTGGATCTGGTTATATCACTGGGGGGTCTGTTTACTTATTGGCCTGTTATACGCAGGACACACAGTGTATGATCTACTACAATGGGAACTGTGTCATAATAATCTTCTATGCTTCAAAAAGAAGAAAACAAATGGCCTGAGGAATTTCTCTGAAATATTCCGGTTATCTTCCATAGCAAGAGGAAGATGTTCTTGGATAAGTGAGCCATAGCAGGTTGATTGTATGCACGTGGCCAGAAAAAGTGGCTGCGGACAGTATTTTGTATAAACACCCTGACGGTTTTCATCAGACAAGTTGAAAGCTCAAATTGTGATTGTCAGGCTTAAAGAAGCTAAAAATCAAGCAGGGCGGATTTCAATGGCTTTTTGAAAAAACCTCGAATTGGTATTATATGTCTAGAATTATTTCACACTCGGCCCGATCTGGCCGGTGTTCTGACGCGTCGCGTTGCGTGAGCTTAAGAATCAGACTCAAGTGGGAAACAAAGCAGGTCAATAAACAATGTTTTTTTTTTTTTTTAATTTCTTTCCGTTGTGTGTTAACCAACGAAAAGATTGAAACATGAACTGTTCCTGAATTCATAATTCTACAATATATTCACGTCGATAGGACAACGCCGCCACCAGACAGTTGAAAAGCACGTCGATCACGTGACTTCAAGGGCTGATTTTTTGGCTTGATTAAGGCTCCACATGCCCGCTGTCGAGGCCAAATAAAGGCATGAAAATGTTATCATGGTGAAAGGTTGCAATTTTAATGCATCATTCTCCCTTTTTATGCTACAGACCAGACTCTGACGGGTTATGTAGTCTTGCTGGGAGCAGTCATACATGCGAGATGTAGGCTAATCATCAGAACACAAATTAATCAAAAAAAACATTGACCAGAACAGTCAAATTTGATAATTAAAAGAATACAAGACTCGCTATATCCCCGTATTTCCAAAAAAATAATCAATACTCAAGAGTTTTTCGTTTTTGGTATACATTCATGTTAAGATATCATGTCCATCAAGTTCCGAAGGCCGCGCCGCGCCGCGCAAAACAACGCACGCGTCTTCTTCACTGATCCCAAAACATACTACCGCCGAGAAAAAGAATAGCCAGTAAATCAAATTTGCAGCCCTTACTCGATCAAAAATAACAATATGGTGTCTCGCGTTGCTACCAGAGTGTCCAACCGAGCGGCACGCAAAAGGGTGGCGGATATATTATCAGATTCAGCCAGTTCTGGCTCGGAGTCTGAAAACGATGAAGTCTACCGCCACGAGAACGCGAACAGTGCGTCCGAAGACGAAGAAAACGGTCCCATGGCTACCTCCGTCAGCGGGAGAGGTCCTGCGCGGAAAAAGCAGCGAAATCGGGCGGGAAACGCGTCTGCACGGGGCGAAAACACGGATTTCGAGGAAAACCGCCTTTTTCAGGCATTATCCCTGCGCGGAATCGCCATAAATGATTTAGCGCTCGAGTGGCTTGAAGCCTTTGATCAGGATTTGGAGGATCAGACATGTGTCGCCATCACGGAACTCTTCAACTTGATTTTGCGTGCATGTGGCTGCACTTATCTCGTGAAGGAACATGACATGATTAACGAGGACTCGGCGCCAGCAACAGTCGCGGAAATCGCAGAGGTGTTTGGCCGTCAAGCACTTCACGAGTACCCGTTCGTGTCTACACACAAAAATGTGAAGCACTTCAGGCAGAACATGCTAGAATTCTTCCGAAACATCGTATCTGCAGGACACGAGAAGGGATCGTTGTACAAGACCGGGCCAGCGGCAGAGAATCAGCTGTTGGGCGCGCCAATGGTAAACTGTGTGTTGGCGTGGCTCCTGGCGCTTAGTGCTAGTCCCGTGCGCCCCCTCAGGTTCGTGGCAACACTGGTGCTTTTGGACATGCAAACGCAATTGTGCGATTTGGCATCCACAACCACAATAATGTATCAGAAACAGCAGAGGCAGCTCAGCAATGCGCGCAACAACATGAATGGCCGTAACCGGCGCGTGCAGCAGAACAAAATCGACATAATCACGGAGCTGATTGATACATTCAAGCGCCAAAAGGACACTATTTTGGAGTACATCGGGGATATCTTCCAACAAGTGTTCGTGCACCGGTATCGTGACGTGGATACACAGCTCCGCTCAGCGTGCGTTCGTGCCCTAGCCCAGTGGATGACTCATTTCGAAGAGTTCTTTTTACGGGCGGACTACTTGCGCTATATCGGTTGGCTCTTGTCAGATCCAACCGACGGCGTGCGGCTAGAGACATTGCGACTGCTTTTACGGCTCTACAGATTCATTAATGGCAAACGTGAGGCCATGAGCTTAGGGTTTCGTCAATTTACCGAGCGTTTTAAGGACCAGTTCATCCAGATGGCGTGGAAGGAAAAATTACTGGGCGTGAAGGTGTGCTTGCTTGAGATTCTTACGGAATTGTACCATCTCAGCTTTCTCACTGACTCGGACGTGAACCACATCTGCCTGTTGGGCTTTTTCCTTGCAGAACACGAATCCACGCCTCTAGCTGATTTGAAGGCTAAAACTGAGGTGTGTAAGTTCATGGCCATGATAGCTGATGAACGCTCACGAACGGAAATTGAGCCCTTGAAAACATTCCTCGAAACGTACGAATCAAGCCATTTTGACGAGGACGAGTACGCTTTGAATGTGCCACAATGTTTAAAATACAAGGCCTTGGCTGCGCTATTTGAAACTTCCAACGCCCAATACAAAGCTGTCGAATCAAACTTGCCTTCACAGGGCGGGCCTCGCAAACCTTATTTCATGCTAATCGACCTGTTGTTTCGGGTCATTTACTCGCTTCCAGGATTCCAAGGGCTGTGGGAAGGACTCACAAAGTACCTTTTATTTGATTTCTCATCGATAAGATTCTCCGACAAAAGTGACCCATCTGCTGCAGTCGACGAGGATCTAGTGACAGAAGTCATTTCAAAGGTTGAAATTGCATCCCTGGCGGAGAAATACACATTTTTAAGCTTCGTTTCTGCAGCAGTTATCTACATTCTTACAAAAGAGCCACCGAAAAAGGCCACTGCCGCAAGTAACAACGATGATTTGAACGCGATACTCCCACTTTTCGTGAAGTACATTGCGCCGCTCGAGGAGTTTCTGAGCGCAGGTAATTTATACGCGATTTTCATGAGCATTTGGAATTCTATTTTGATTGCATTACCAACATCCATCGCTCGGCTTTTCTGCAATGTCGGCGATGTTTCTGACTACAACGCTATTCACGACAAGGTTCTTCATTACTACTTTGATATGACATCACCAAATGCTGACTTACTGGAGGCATTTGACACATACTTCCTGATTTTATTGAAGAGCTTCCAAACATCGACTTCGAGCGACCTAGCTAAACTGGACGGCCTTCTAAACAGCCACATCAAGATGCAAATTGAGGACCTTCTTCACTCGCTAGCAATTGAGGGTACAGATGTCCTATTTCTGGTCGAGCCGATTGAGACCACCAGCGATAGTGAGGAAGATCTGATGCTCCAAGAAAGTCACAAGGTTGTGGTAAACAGACTTCTTAGAGTGACCCCCGTTCTTCAAAAGTTTTCTCAAGTCGCACGTGTAATGAACATAAGCAAATTCGTCGCAGAACCAACTTATGGAACATCAAACGTGCTTTTAGAGGTATTACAGGTGAAAGTTTTTTCGAAGTTCGACTTTCTCACGCTCATCCAAACGTGGCCGAACAACTATGCTGTCTTGATGTCTCAGCTCAGTGAGTCATGGGAATGCGCCCTAGAGTTTATTTTGTTGGCGCTTTCGTGGAAACTAGAGGATCTCACATATGCAAGCAACGACAATTCAGCCCAACATATCGATATAAGTCTTTTTTTGGAAGACTTCAATGGCCTTTGCATCAGTGCAGGTGACCTCTTTGTCACAGTGGGACAATCTGCTAGAGAGTTGAATGAAAGCACAGTGGACACCAATACTGGAATGCGCTCCTTAGTACAGATCCTCGTGTCATTAGAAGATGTCTTTGCTACACATTATATCGACATGCTCGTGTCTTTCCGAACATTTTACGACAAGTTTAGAGATGATGGAAACTTCAAAAATTTCCAGCAATTTTTCGATAATGAGGCGGGCGTGGGTGCTTTGATAAAGGGAAAGCTCCCGGAAATCATTCAAGAGTCGCTCATGCGAGTGTTTTTCATACACGAGTCGAGACTTGCTCAACTCAAAGGTGCATTTCTCGACAGACAGCACCAAGAAGAAGTAAATTATAGTGATTATGTGTTTGAAAGTGACATAATGGCACAGGTGAGCACAACAGTCAACGAGGATACCAAGGATATCATTGTGCAGCAGGCACCACAGCCGGGCCTCGATTCGAGTAGCCTATCTGCAAGAAAAGAGCAACAAATCTGGGCTGCCGAAAAGGTGCTTTGCGTTTATACAGTGAAACTATACTCACTCGTACACACTGGTGCGTTTTCATCAGAGAACAAAGCCAGAATACAGCTTAATAGCCGGAAGTTGAAAGGTTTGTTCCGAAAGATTGTGGAAGCAGGGGAAGCGCAAGGTGGAGCCGACATGGAGCATGCATCCACGGAGCCAGAAGTATCTGAAGCGGTTTGAGCAGTCGAAGTTGTGTCTAGTGAAGAGATACGTCAGTTAAGTCAGATGATGTGTGTTTCATGCATTCTAAGTTTATAGAACATGGCTAAGTAGGCCGGGACAAGTCAGAGTTCAGGCGCGCCGCACGAGCCGTTGCCTCCGTGCGGGCCAGCGACGTGCTGTTGGTTCGTCGGTATGGTGAGCGCATACGCTGCAGAAGCTTGCTTCTAATGCGTGAATGTCCCTCCTGTGCTGGGCTCTTGCTGCGCGCCCGTAATGCCTTTTCATCTAGTGAAAGAGTGTTGATATCCGGGCTTAGCGTAGGGTCTTGAGGATGGCGGGCACGGTCCCGCTTCTGCATCTTTTTCAACTCGAGAAAGTTCTTTCTGATGTAGAATGCGGGGTCTTGCCGGTACACGCGAACGAGACCCGTGACGTCTGAGGTGACAATGATGTGGTCAGACCCCCAGGCCTTATCACCCGATATCGTGTTGCCCCTACTCTCGGCCAAAAGCGTGCCTCTCTTGACGAGATCAAAAATCCTGTCGTCTGAAAACTGGAGCAATCGTTTCGTCTTCTCCGGGGCGAAAAGCGCCACGTTGACGCGCAGTTGGTGTGCGGGGAAACAAGCGTAGCTGGTGTTATCATTGGCCACGTATTTCTTACCGTTCTCGTCCTCCAAAAACATCTTGACCGGCAACTTGCGCCAAAGCCTGTTGTCGTGCAAAAGGCGCGAGATCCGTTTATGCTTCTCGTCCACATGATTCTTGCTCTCGAGAAGCATTTCCTTCATCAGCGCGCGCAACTTGTTGTTGATGATGGAGTTATTGTTATCCCACACATAGCAGTAGTGGTCCTCGGAGCCGCTGATGATGTACCTGCCGTCCTCGCTGATACTGGCGACGATCAGCGAGCTTTGATTTGAGTTGCCCCTGAATCGCGTGACAAGCTTCCTCAACGATAAGTCCACGAGGCGGATGGTCGAGTCGTTGGTGGTGATGAGAACGTTCCATCTGGCGAGATCCGAGCTGGGAAGATCGGCACACGTTGGGTTTTCGAAGATCTTGATGCCGCTGATGGTCGTGCCGTGCAGCAGTGGCGTCAGCAGCGGCTTCAATTTCTTGCGGAGCTCGATCCTTTTCACCAAGAGCAAGCCTTGCGTTTCGACTGCGAAAAGCGACCCGTTGAACCCACCCACCATGCAGTAGTTTCCGAACGGCGTGAACTCGACGGCGGTGATGAGCGCGTTGTCGCCAAGGTCGCTGGTGTACGCCACCGAGCGCTCCAAAACACTCCAGAGCCGGAGCTGGTTGTCTAACGCGCCACTGATGAAAAACCGGTCGTCATTAGGGTGGAACCGCAACGCAGTCACAAAATCGCGATGCTGGAACGTCTCGAGGCAGTCAGCACGCTCGATATTCCAGAGCCGCACGGTCTTGTCCATGCTGCCCGATAAGAGAAAGTTGTTCTTGCTCCAGTCAAGACAGAGCACGGATTTGGTGTGGCCTTCAAACACACGCACGGGCTGCGGAAGAAACACGGGCGCGCCGCCAAACACCTTGTTTTTCTTTGCCGGCACTCCACCAAGTCCCGTGTCGGTCTTGTATTTGAGCCGGCTCAATGGCGACGAGATCACCTGCCACACGGTGATTTTCAGGTCGCGCCCGGCCACCGCCAAGTATTTCCCGTCCCGTGAGAACTCCATCACCAATACCTCGTGCGGGTTCATTGGCGCCTTGACCTCATCCTCGTACGCGGTGTCGCTGCCGGTGACAGACCCAGCGTCAGCACTTGAAACCGGCTCCGTGTGCAATTCTTGAGCGAGAAATAAGTTGTTGAGCACCCGTGGCGACTTGTTGTTTTTCCGCGTAGCCTTGATGTATTTCGGGAACACTAGATCCTCGGGCGTCACGTCTGCCAAGAGCCGCGAGAGATCCGCCGGCTCGGTGTTATCTAGGAGCAGGAGACTCTTGTGCGATGTGCCTGAAAATGCATCCACGTCCTCGTCCAGCATGAGGTCATGGAGGTCAAGCTCGCCCTCCGAATGCTCATCGTACATCTTGTCGTCGCTATCGCCGTCAACACTTTCAGATTGACCATTTTTCGCCTCGACTTGCGGCTTTTGGCGCCCATTGGGCATGCCGATATCTCTCCGCGACGAAATCGGCGAAAACGCCAGGCTCACGCTTGTATCTGCAACCGAGCTACTGCTCCGCAGGCCCAGGCGATGTCGCGACAGCCGCTTGAAGAGTCTTTTGAAAAGACTCGGTTTCCGCCCGATTTGGCGGCTGGTGCCGGCCGTTCCGTCTGCCATCATAATCTTGCTGCGAAATTGCTTGCTTCTGGCTGGTTCAATACAGACAGGGGCGGTTATTCAAGTGCCAGATAGGCGATTATTCTAAAATGTTGGAATTATGAGTTTGGCTGCGCCGTGAATATGTTGTTTAGGCTGAGTTTTAGGTCCAATCTGCCTTTTGTCTTTCTTTACCCGTATATATGAAGATGCCTTGGATTGGTATCTGTATGCGGAATTCTGGCCGGCTTCTCATGCGCGCAGGCAGGCCTGGAGAAACCGCAAGCGAGGCCGATCTGACTGGGTAGGCCCAAATAGGAAATACCGAATCGGATAGATGATTCGGTTTTTCATCTTGTTTTTGACCTTTTTTTATTGGATTTAGAAAGTAACATGATATTTACGGGTCCTGTTTTTGTTTTCCTTTCAAAGATTTCTGATTTTGGTTTCAGGAACTCTGGTCATGGTCCATGCCCAGTTCCGTCCAGTTGATGGCATACAGTATACAGTAAGGCCTGTTCATAAAGGTCTTGATTAAAGAGAAACCCTGGCCATATACTTTCCGAAAACATCGCGAGAAATTGATTTTTCCACCAAAACCGCGGTTTTCAAGAAAGTAGTATGGTTCTACTATAGTGGCTTAGTATGATGTTGAATGCGCAAGATCGCGCAGGGTTCGCCGTGGATGATAAGAGTACATACAGAAAAGGAGATGCATGAGGGAAGTGTCAAATGCAAAGCTGAAACAAATTTAAAGTAATTTATGCTTTTTTTGTGCATGTTTTCAATTCGCTTTAAACTAGCTTATATGGCAGACTTATGTCTCAGTGAAAAGTACGTGTCAGGCCACGAAGGTAAAGTAATGGAAGCGTGGCTGAGCCTGAGCATTGTGTGAACACTGTGGGGTATCAGAATCTCAGATATCTGATTAAGAAACGTCAGAGTAATTTCCGGATCCCACCCAGTTTTCTTGCTTTTCCTCTCACTTGACATGATTCTTATGGTCTGCTCAAATAAAAAAAAAAAGAAAGAAAGAGAAAAAGTAAATATGGATATGGGAAAACAGAGCCCATCATATCCATTATAGCCTTTTCAGCACACTCAAGAGCTACTTCTCTGAACCAATTAAAACTCTAACATGCGCTGGAACTTTGTACGGCCATTTCCCAGAATATTGATGATGTTCTCTTAGGAAAGAGATGTTATGCGTTTGGTGCCTCAGTTCTGACGGTGTATTGACTAATAATGGTCGCTGTAATTCTACACCAAAACTTATCTTGGATGTGAATCTCGAGAAAAAAAAAAAGAAAAAGGAAAAAAAATAGAATATGTTTGTATGTATTGATTGACGTAATAAGCAAAACTGGGTTCTAAAAAGCCGTGGTTCTGCCCGTTTCTGCCCGTTTCTGCCGAAATAAGTGACCACCAAAAGGTTGTCAAAAAAGACAAAAACCTGCATGCATTTTTTATATTTTTTGATAACCACCCAAGTTTCTGAAATTCGGAAATTCGTGACACTTCTCTCCCGCTGTCATCTGTAAGTGGCCAAAAGGGGAATCCGGTTTTGTTGCGGAAGTCGTGTGTCTAATTGCAAGATCGCAAGAGTCAGAAAACAAGATGATAATCCCGAGTTCAGTATAGAATGCATCATGAATCGTGTCACGGACAACTGTCTCTCAATCCCAGATACTCAACATATGTTTTCTTTTTAGATTGGCAAGTGAGCAGGTTATACCAGTTCGTCCCAAACAGTCCTTTATGAGCGTTGCAGGTGATCAAACAAAATGCACATGACGGTACTCTTCATGGCCATGGCAACGGTATTTTGGCAGTTTTTTCTAAGGATTGAAAGCGAAACTTTTCAAAGTAAAAATTTGTAATATTGTTTACCAAAACATTTCTGCCATGTGGAACTGGGGGCTTCACAGCATGGCCTATCAAAAAGGCGGTTTCCACAGCCACCAACTCTAAGTATTCGGGTGAGATACCGTTGTCATTGTGGCTGGCTCAAGCCATCTAATCAAACTAGACAATACCAACACAATCAGCATTTTAAATCATGTTTTTCTATGAACGGTGATGTGACTGTGCCCAAGTCTCCAGGCACACTTACTTACAGAGAGACTAGATATGGAATACAGCCAGGCCCTTTAGATATCGAAAAATCGCGTGCATTCTAGGTTCTGACCCGGAATTGTTGCCTTCGCAAGCGAGAAGCTAGTACTCTTATCTCTATTTCTGCCCAGGTAATGTCATTGTTTATAGCCACGTCCGACTGGAGTCTCGTATATGCACGCATCATCCATACATGTAGTGAACAACGCCCTCCAACATGGGCCCCCATTATTCTACAGTTTGTGGGGTTGCCAACACTTTTTCTAATGCTTGTTCTTGATTTGATTACACCCCGCATACGTCCCGCAACCGTCCCGCTGCTTATATGTTCCACGCGCCTACACCTTTTTCTTCTGAGACCACTCCAACTTCAAGATCAACGAGTGGTAACCCTTGCCATTCAACTCGTCCAAGGCCTTCTGAGCGTGCTGCTCCGTGGCGAACGTCACGTAGGCAAAGCCCTTCAGCTCGCCCGTATCGCGCCTGGTGATAAGCGTGACCCGCTGCAACGGGCCGTATTTGGCAAGCAATTCGTTGCGCAACATGTCCTCGTTCACGTACGTGTTCAACTGCGACACACGCAAGGTGCAAGAGTCGTCGCGCAGCTCCCTCGTGGGTGCTCCAGCACGCATGTGCGCAGGAACATACTTGCCGCCCAGCTCTGGTTCTGGCGTGGCGCTTGCGCCCGCAGCCTCGGCACCCAACGTCTCTTTGAACGGACACTTGGCCGTGAAATGGTCGCCTCCACATGTTCTACACTTAAGGCGCTGCGTGCTGACCAAATTGGCCTTTTCCTCGGCTTTTTCTTCCTCCTCTTTCTTCTCCATTTCCTTCCACAGCGCGGCAAGCTTCAACTCGACAATTTCACCGAGCTGCGTGGTCCGCGTGTCCGGGCCCGGCGGCGTGTGCTTCTCCTTCCCGTACTTGCTCCACCCACGGCGCACCGCGATCAGCGGGTGCACCCTTTCCTTGACCTTGATTTCCTTGATTTTCTGCGTGATTTTGACTTTTTGCCCGTTCGCGTTGAGACGGTAGCTCACCACGGTTTTCGTGCCGTCGGCGTTCACAGTCACCTCTGGCGTGGGGATATCGTCCTCGGCGTCGGCCCACAGTTGAAACATATTGTGTTTATATGGATATTAGTGGGGGTTTCTGACGGTTTATACGTGCTCATAGTGTAGCTTTCGAGTGGAAAAATTTGATGCCGTGCTGTGTGCACGCCTGCGCGGTTGCATCTTACATCTCAGAATGTTAGCGTTTTAGCCTTTTTGTTTGTTGATGAGTTTTATGTGATCCTATTGATCTGCTGCTGGCTTTTTGATTATGTATTTTTCTATTTTTGATACTTTGGCTGTAAAAAATGCCTGGGAGTCTTTTCTCTGGTATGCCAGTAGATTAGAGTCTCAGGGGCCAATCCTTTTGAGTCTTCAGCAGCAGCATCCTGGCAGTGGGCACATAAGGTGCTGCAATGACTTCTGGAAATGTTCGTTACGGGCACTTTATGGCAATTTTTATCATGAAAAGTTCATGAGAAACATTTTCACTTGGATCTTGCAGCTTTTCACAGAAAAAAGCGTGAAATTATCCTTTTTTCTGTGCAAAAAGTCTGGTCTGCATAGGTAGGGTTTTGCTCTATTGTTATTGTTGTATGCGGTCTCGATGAAGCCGAGATATGCGTGTCTGAATCAAGAACTACTTGCACATTTTCACCTATTTGATATATTCCACTTTCTTGTATTCCTGCTTTCTTTTATTCAAATATTACTGCACTTCAGTCACCCAAAATTAATGTTTTGCCTATTCTTCTAGAAGGCCATAAGTGCCTTCATGATTCCCTCAATGCCTCACTGGCGCGCTAGTCTGCGAATGTCACCGCTCAAGACAAACCCATTTTTTTTTTGGCAACATTTGCAAAATTTACAATGGAGGACTTCCAAGAAACGTGCAAAAATGCAGTTTTTTTTTTCTGAAGAGAAAAAACCTACGAAAACCGTATTTTCAAGCTGATTTCGTGGTTTGTAAACGGTTAGTCATCATACGCAATTATGCCCTTGGATATTACTGAAGTTGGATGGGTCACGCTAATGAAGCGAAATATAAACTGAAAATAATAATAAAAAAAAAATACTCAGGTTGAACCGAAACGTGACATAGCTCTTCATCCTAGCTTCGAAATATTGAAACTTTTGTATCAAGCAAGAAAAGAGTGTTTCACCAACGCAAGCTTTCCCAATTCAAACATCACGTGATGCAACACGGCCGCTCCTAGATCTTTGGTGTATTACAAAAAGAGGGTTTGGCATTTCATATAAGGCAATAAATAAGTTGTTGATTTATCATCCGTGAGTGAACATCCACAGCTCTTCAAATCCCAAAAAATTGGTATTCAGTATGTAACTGATGTCATTGTATGCAAGGTGAGTGTTCTATTATTTTAGCTTGACGATATCACACAGAACAAAAGTTCGGCTCCCTATCAGTTGGAGCCGGATGTTAAGATTTTAGACAAAAGTTGAAGGTTTTGTGGATTATGAGGAGAGACCAGGTCCGAAGAATTGAGACAATCCCAGAAGTTTCCAATCAAATTGCTTTGACTCTGAATCATCATTGGGCCTCAGATTTTTTCACCACTGTATACGGTCCATCTTTTCGGTGATTCCTTGTTTGTCCATTAGACTTCCTGTTGCTTATATATCCCAAAAATGTGAACCACGTTTTCACCGACATTCATATCTAACTCTAAAAACTTCAGGAAATCTTCCCTGAAAAGAGAGCGATTTGCAGGCCACAATTTCTACTGTCCTTATTACCTGTCTCATTGTGGCTCGGAAATTCCGATTGTATACTCTGCCAGTACCAAGTTTAATGATAATGGCCTCACTAGAAAACAAGTGCAGTATGAGAAAGAACCAACTCTTGGATCTAAAACACCGATTTGTAAACGCTTTGCTTCTCTTCTCGCTTTAATTTATGTGTTTGTGGATCGAGAAACGAATAGCAACGTTGATTAGCTTTTTTCACTGCTCAGGATCCAGATCTGGACTATAATGATGGGTCTGGATTGCTCGGGTCGTTAGTGGTCAAAACAATTTCTTTGGTTGACGATTTGGCGAAAAAAAAAAAAAAAGGCAGCTAGCGGGATGTCAGTTTCGTGAGTATAATATCGTACTGAGACAAAATACTACAGACGATTGGTGCCAAGAAAGACGCCGGATTTGAAGTTCACATTCAAAACGGGCGTTAGGGGCCGTGATAGAAGATAACAGTGGAATATCAATACTTTCTGCGGCGCAGAAAACAATTTTGATTCGTAAAAACATGACGCAACTGTTTAGTTCCCACATCCATAAGAAACAATATTCCTTGATGATGACCAACGGCCGTAACCCTGGTTATTGATTCAAAACTAAGTCTTTTCGAGGAGTCCCCTCACGCGCCTGGATTCTGGGATTGAACCCTCAACTCGTTTGCTCATAATCGATACTTAGGCACCAGTTTTCAGTGTTGGCCACACCAATGGTCGTCGGTGATGGGCTCCAGATAAACAAAAACCCATACCGCCAGACGACTATCTGAAACTAATGTTCAAAACTCTTCAATCAAAGGCGTAATCAAGGAACTACTTTGCAAGATTCTCTCTTCGCTCTTGTACTCATCAAATACTCGATCCACACCATATGATCATACATCTTTCGCATTACTTAGACTCACTCCTATCTATTAGCTGGAAATGATCTCCCAAAATAAAAAGTCAGCAAAACTGGTGAAAGCGTATAACATGTAGAAAAATCAACAAGCTTTTTCTAGACCGAAAGCCCCCTTTTTCATGCGTCTATTTGTTTCAATGTCTCGGAAACCAAATCGGCCAATTCCTCTCGCCGGTAGACTTCTTCGTGAGCACCCCAAGGCTCTTCGTGGGAGCTATACGGCACACCCAACAGCTGCAAAAACGCCATGAATTTATGTGTTTGCCGTAAACTCAAAAGCTCGTCCTGCAAGGACTGAACGACGATGATTTTTTTAGGAGAAAAATCAAAATTCGTGAATTTGGCTCGGCTTGGCTGAACGGCCTCAGCATACTGTTTTCTGCTAACAAACGCGCGGTCAACAAACGCCTGGTACGGTGGCCCATATTCCGCCACAAGGTCGGCAATATCGTAAATCCCGTCGATGAAGAAAATCGTGTCTAGCTCGATTTTAAGGTTCGGGATCGAAAAATCGACTTTTTCTTGCAATTGCTCGTACCCGGCCTCTAAAATCTGCTTGTAGTTGAGTAATTGTAGTGCCATGGTGGCCCCAACGGAATGACCTAGGACCAGGATTCGAAAAATATTATATTCACGGGCAAGAAATTCGATTCCATCCACAAGGTCTTGCAAATGAAGCGGGTGTACGATTTCGGGCGTGAGCCGGTAATTGATACCGATTACATTGACCAGCACACGTCTACTCATTATGCTATCAGCCATTTGCATAAAATCGTTATATGTGTTACCCGGATCGTTCCATGCACCGCCATGGATGAGAAGCAACGTGTGTGTGTTTTCTGGTGAGTGATGGAACACCTTGAGCTTTTGAAGAGGGTGTACTCCGTATGCTACTTCCGTCATTTTGCGTGTTTATGTTTATTCTCGAGTTCAGATCAGATCATGCGTTTGAGTTTGTATGGCGGTGATTGTGCGCGATTTGGACCAAATTATAGATTCTGCCGGTACACGAAAACTTGAAAGTCACTCAAGTCGGTAGCTTTGGATGTCCATCGGCTGACCATAGATCATACGTTTGTCACAGAAGAGGCTACATAAAAGCTTGAGGGGGCTCAGAGTGCGCGAGCAGCCTGAAGTGTATTGTCTATTATATGCTAAACGGCGTGATCATTGAGAACAAAGCCAGTGATGCCGTTGATTATCCTAGCCCGTAGGATCATGATGGTATGTTTGTAGATGCTAATGCGAGTAATTGTAAATGCCGGTAAAATGCAAGAGTCATGCAGATGAAGAGGTCAGATATTCTATCATGAGCTTCAGCGATAACAAGGATGCAACGTCAGAAAAGTCATAAGTCATAAAGAAGCCAGATTGGGTATAAGTCATGAGAAAGCCATATACTGGGTATGAGTCATGAGAAAGTCATAGAGTGGTCATAAGACATGTCAAAGTTCATCAGTCGTCAGTGAAGTAAAAATCAAAAATGGTCATTTGAGACCTGATCAACATGTTTTGCAACTGCTTTTCAGAAATGCCAGGAGAAGTGGTCTAATGCAGTGTGGAGTGTTCAGGTTCCTCGTGCTAAGTTCCGTGCGCTCAGCTAGTGTTTTCTTAATCTAATTCAAAAGTTATACATCTCGGGTTGCGAGCCGCTCAATCTGTTCCCAGCCTGCTGGCTATCTGTTCATATCATATAGGTCGTCATAGAGTAGTTCATCTCAAAGGAAAAACCAAAGGTCATCATGAAGGAAATCTTTCAGTCATCTCAAAGGAGTAGCCCATAGTTGAGTCCGTTTAATAACGAGTGGGCGATCTGTCACGAGTGTACGAGTCTCTCTCGTAGCCACCACGGTTGTCGTCACGGTTGTAACCGCCACGGCCGCCTCTAAATCCACCGCGGCCACCTCTGAAGCCGTCGTCTCTGCCTCTGCCACCTCTGAAGCCACCACGGCCACCATCTCTGAAGCCGCCACGGCCACCACGGAAGTCACCGCGGCCGCCTCTGCCGCCTCTGAATCCACCACCTCTTCTTGCGGGAGGAACAAAAGGCGATGTGTCCTGCTCGGCAGCGAGAGTGGAGCCCTGGTAGTCAGCACCGTTYAACACGGAGATGGCAGTGTCGAGCTCTTCAGCGGAGGAGAACTCCAAGTTACCGACGGTGTCACCAGAGTCGTAGTCACGGAACACCTTGGCGAAAGTAGGAGAAAACTCAGTCTTCTCGCGGACAAAGTCCTTGAAGTCYTGCCACGCGGTGCCCTCAGGCAACTGCGCAACCTTGACACGGAACTGACCACGGGTGTCCTCGCGTCTCTCCTTGGCAAACTCAATCTGCAAGGTGTTGCCGTCAAGGTCGGAGTTGTTCAAGGTCTCAAAAGCACGCGACGCGTCGTCGGCAGAGCCAAAAGACACAAAAGCGTAGCCGCGCATCAACTGCACTTCAGTCACGCCACCGGCGCTGGCAAAGTGGTCCTCAATCGCCTCTTGCGTAGTGTCGAAACCAATAGGTCTCACGAAAAGCTTAGAGGATTGAGGGGCCTGGTTTTGCTTGGCTGGGGCAGCGGGCGACTGTGGGGGTGGAGTTCCTGCGTCAGACATGTTAGTTATAATGATGTGTGTTGAACTTAAAGTTTGTATTTTTTTTTGAGAAAGAAAGGGGTGGGCGGCAAATATATATAGTGCTGGGCCCGCGTGGGGGCGTGCCTGATAACACGGTACGCGCACGCCCTGTGAAAATATGCTGTGGTGCGCGATGCCCTTGCGCGCGTACARTAGCCACCATGGTGCCGTCCGCACTATTTGGTCCAGATTTTTTTTTTTTTTCTCGCATAAGTTTTTTTTCTATGCAACGCATGGTTTTCGATTGTCTTCCCCCCAAAACAGAAAAACAAAAAAAATCACGAAAAAAACAATCGTCCATTCATATTCACGTTCCTTTAAAGCTTTTCTCATGACAAAAAGTGAGTGGTACGGGAATCGAACCCATGTCTAATGCTTGGAAGGCATTAATGCTAGCCATTACACCAACCACCCAATTGGTGAGAGTTATGTTTGAATTGGTGACAAGTAAAACAGAGGCRCGTTCAAAAGACTCAGAGTTTGCCCTTCTCGCCAGAGGCATCGTCGTTCTTCCTCATTCATACGATCTAAGAGCCTCAGTCTCATTCGAGCATCCAAGTGCTAATCAATCCGAGCGGGATTGTGGAAGATTGCTTGCGCAAATTCACGCAATCCTAATTGGTTCGTTTATACCGTCCGCCGAGTCTATTCATCCAGATGCTGGGCACAACCTCTGGTTATCCAGACGCCCACAAAACCGGAATTGCCGTCCTCCAGTCTTTTACTAATTGACATTCGAAAAAGGCGTTGAAGCGAATTGTTGTTCGGAGAACGAACCAGACGTATGCCGGTTTTTTGTTAAAAGATATATAGAGTTTTGGCCATTCAGCGGCGGAGTTTCTTCGAAACAATTCGTTCCGTTTTGTTTACAGAAATGAGCCAATTCTTCGGTYAAGTGTCCTGGAATTTAATGTACGCAAGAGGCTTGGCCAGGAAATATACCCAGCAAAACAAACATGCACTTTTGCAAATGGGTCGATAGAGTTGGGGCAYAAGCGTAGCACATTCAARAGAAGTGTGTTGTTAGCTTGCCGGTTTGGGCAGATAACTAGARCATTGAGTAGAGCGTTTAGCACTTTTGAGCTTCACATACGAAAGGCCAAAATTTACTGGCTTCTAGTTCTATTCTATAAACGATAGTTACAAGTTATCACCCTCAATCACTGTTCAGAAACCAACTGCTCGACTGCAAAACGATACAACTCCAAGTTTTCATCTTCAGGCACGGTATCATACTCCTCCTCATAAATCTCGGCCATTTTCTTGCGGTTTTCTACATTTTCGCCATAAAATGCGCAAAATTTCGTCGATTCTTCCATAGCGCACACAATGTTATCATTGCTGGGCTTCATTGACATGCCCTTTTTCACTTTTTCGCGTGAAACATCCCTGTTTGGGTTTCCCGCCGGTGGTAAGATTAGCAATCGATCACGCATGTTCAATAGCGTGTTCAAGACTCCCTGCACGTGCACCACGTCCACAGTACAGTCGGAAACGGAAAGAGCAAGCGACAATGTGTCATCAACAGCCCAGTTTCCAGCCGATTCTCGAACGCTGTGTGCGTCCCATTGTGAGATTCCGTTGGGAATTACCGCATTGGTGCCTTTGCAGATATTGAACGGCCGTAGTGGATCCCAGGGTATCGCGTCCACACCCAATGGAGTGAATGAGGAGATATAACTCAACCTATACAGGTCTGCAGATTTTTCTCCGTTTGCAGTATCCTTCACGAGAACCACAAGATTGGGCCTGTAAAAGTCGTTGCCGCAGCCACACCTCCAAAGATGTGCGCGTGCAAAGCCCACCCAGATTTCCCTGCCTTCAGGGATCATTTCAGGGAGCAAATGATGGAATTTCGCGCCGATGACACTGTTCAAACTCACCATTGGCGTGCCGCCACGAAGAGGCCCGATTTTCGACGTCACACGCAAGTTCTCCTGGACCGTGTACGTGAACCCGCACTTACCCGTATCACTGGTGATATCGCACTTGAGGACCTGGAGATGTGACCACCGGTACACGAAAAAAAGATGTTTATCATAGCCGGAGTCGCTTCGCGCGCTCTCGCTTACGAACGGCGTCCAGTTTTTCTGTGTTTTCTCGCGCTGCGTGTTCTTAATCTGCAACTCCTTGGCCCTATTATAGATCCGGTTGTCAAATAGCTCGTTCTTCGTGTCTTCGATGGCGTATYTCCCGCGCTGAAACTGCCATGGCCAGCTGACCCACATCGAGCGGAAAAACGCCATTTGCCTCAAGATATAGTCATCCTCGTCGTCGTCTAGCAATATCTGTTTTTGGTGGTGTAGGTTATACACGATAAGCGGCTCTTCATGGCCAGCCTCGTTCTGCACGAGGATCACACGTGCATCTTCGGGCCCGAGGTATTTCATTCCAGGGTCGTTATAGTCGTGGTAAAACGGTACCGGGAGAATCGAAGGGTAGTGTGCGATAGTGTAGTTTTTCCCTTCGACTGTGAAAAATCGGTCGCCATCGTTCGTATTGGTGGGCACAATGAGCGCCATGTCGTTCACCTCGTTCCAGTCCGCATCAAACAACTGCGTATACGCAAAGGAGAACTTGGGGTTGTTGCGCAGGCCGTCCGGGCTATATGCCAACCGTGAAACCATCATATGCAAGCCGTACTCTTTGAGATAGACCAGCGAGCCGGCCATATTGAACCAGTGTTTATCCACTACACCATACTCAACCTGGAGCCGGATTTGCGGGTCCAAATATGGCTTGAACTCTCGCATGTAGGGGTCTCTTCCCCTATCTATTTCACGTATCATGCGGGCCACGATATTTGTCAACGGCGTGTTCAAATTTTTCTTGGGCGATACAAGTACCGTGGAATTTGACACTAAGGCTTCATTGCAACGGTCTAGATTGAGTCCTATCGTGACGCCGAACCCAAAAATCCGCAACATGGAGATCGCCCATAAATTCGTGCTTTTTCGCAGCGGAACAGTCGGTTTTCCGGGCTGTATAATACGATCATAGCGGAACCCGGTCACTTTAAATGCCGCCGAGTTCTTGATTAGGTCCCTTTTGCTGATATCCTTCGAAAAACTTGCTGGAAACTGTAGTTTCATGCTGGAATCTGCCTTTTCCAGCTTCACGTATGAAGGCATATGTCGGCCCCGGCTGTGGTGGCGTAGTTCCAGGTATAGGAATATGAGTACCACAAGAAAGCACGTGAGCGCCACCAGGTACCGCTGCCGCTGCTTTGTCATGATAACGGCGACAGTTTACCTAATAAAAAAATGAGTAATGAATGCTTTTTATGTCAAATGTGTGGGGCAACACATGCGATATTATGTGCACGCCAGATCTCGAATTATAGCGTAGCGTAGGGCCAGCCAGAGGCCAAAATGTGCGCGGGCCCAGGCTCAATTATGAGATCTGGCGTTTTCTGAGAAATAAGCTTTCAGGGCGAAATCAAGGGCGTGAGAAAGAGAATGGGATGATAGCAATCTAGTGGATTTGGAAGTGAAGAGAAAAGAGGGGATTTGATAATTTCAAAGAGTTTAGCAATCTGCTCTTTTGGCAGGACGAGCTGTACAATATCTTCTTTTGCTTTCTGGAAGCTTTGCACTGGAATTTCCGTGTATTGTTCGCAGTTGCAAATCCCAGCCGGGATGTTTTGATTGAGCAGTTAATGGAGAATCAACCATAAAAAGCGCCAGGATTTTTGGATCAAATTGCATCTGCTTGCTAAAATCTTAGTCTTCAATCATTTTTCTTCTGATTGTCCGATAATTACCTTTAACAACGTTTGTACGTATTGGGCTGTTTGTTCCACCTTAGTTTGACCGTTACTAATTTCTTGCTCTGTCTCAATTTTGCTGAAATCATGAAAATGATCGTATAGTCTTTTCGATTCTGCTATATTGTTTTGAGTTTCTACGGGCGTGTGTGGGTTTCTTTGAATGCAATGCAAAGTCAGGAGAAACTCATCATGTAGCAAGCAAAAAATGAAAAAAATGTTAGTGCCTTTGGCCTAAGCTGGCATCTAATTAGAATAAGACCTGTTTTTGACTGTCACAAGTCTTGGGCAATATTATGGAAAATAGCCGTTGTTTTTGTTTCGAACGTAATCCTGACATGAGGAATATTATCTAGGTTTGGGTGAAAATTGTAGCCATTACATTTCGTTCCTTAAGAAATTCATAAAGGGGRCTTTTGTAGATACTCCAAAAGTTTTATATCGACCGTTGTAACGCATTCTTCTGACTCTTTGATTGTCGAACTTGTCTGCTGAAGACAAATTTTACGCGTATAACCGCAAAGAACCAATTTTGGAACCGACCTGGCAACAAAACGTAATGATCCAAAAAAACACTATATTTCTTTCAGTTTCTTTTTTAGCGGCTTCTTCAATCAGTTAACTTTTAAACAATGACGCGCAAGACTTTGCTAAACATAAATCAACCAAGATGATTTCTGTGACATCTGATAAAGTGCTAAAGGATAAAAATGCAAAAAAAAAAACATGTTAGTTCAACCTTCCATCTCCTCATGTGTTGTTCATCGGCTCCCATTATAGATTCTATTGGTGGGCTTTGYGGAAGATGAATCTTTTATAGATTTCYAACCAAGAGTGACGCCATTGTCCTCGAATCGAAAATTTTTTTTTAAGCTTTGAAGAAATTAGAAATTGAAACTCAAACTGGCACAAACAAGGGTATTTTACGCGCAGATCTTTTGCGTCAGATTAATCAAGAGATATGCTTGCTTGTCATTTCAACACTTGTATCCCGCTGCAGATGTATCAAGCAATAGACAAAAAAATGTGGTAGATTGGCGGCTGCGATTTCGTGAGGTACATATTGAGCACTCTCTTTCACAATTGGAATGGAGTATAGTCAGGTATTTGTAATTTTACAAATTTTTAGAATCCAATATAACTCCTTTGCGAGAATAAGTGCTTTAGCCACTAATTGATGATGAAGGATAATGTACGGACTGCAAGTCTTGACGAATGAAAACTGAGCTGGGTGTTTTGCCCTTCCGAAGCTAGATTCCTCAGCAATAAGATACGAAAAAGTCGTAATAGATGTATACTTCCCTGTTTTGAGACTGACTTTAAGGAAGAATTTTGAGAATTCGCCCACTCGCTCTTGCCCCAAAATCAATCTGGGGCGAGTGAGAGAAACTACATTCATAAGCTGTTGTAATCAAATGTGGCTTTACAGCCAATGCTATATGTCTAGGCCTTTGAGCATATCGCTCGCGGTCATTATTCTGTAATCTTCGCCTTCATACTCAACAGGCAGTTCTGATGAGGCCAGTGCACTGCACTCAGTTTCAGCCGGGGCTAGAAATTTTTCAGGCAGCGCATGATTTTCTAACACTGGCGCGGGGCTTTCATTGGGAAGTCCATCGTCAAGGTCCAAGTCGTCGTCATCAACTTCTTGGTCCAACTGGTCGTCCATTTCCTCGTGGTCAACCTCATCTTCGTCCTCGTCTCCGTACTCATCGTCATCCTCATCTGCCACCGCGTCTACTGCCTCTTCCTCCTCAATCTCCTCTTTCTCCACAGGATGACTTTCTTCAGATTCTTCATCTTCTTCACTTTCACCTTCCTCAGCTTCATCGTCTATCTCGTCATCATCTTCAGCATCATCTTCATCGTCCTCGTCTTCCTCGTCATCATCTTCGTCATCTTCGTCGTCTTCGTCTTCTTCGTCCTCGTAGTCATCATCAGTGTAATCATCATCTTCGTCAATGCCGTCATGAGCATCGGAACTTCCCAGGCCCGAGGCCGCACCTGGGCCCAAGTGTAATGGTGACTTCATGGGTTTGGGTGCCGCCGTCAGATTGTTACCCCTGATCATAAAATTCTTGAGAGGAGACGTGAACGATGCTGAGACAGGCCGCTCTTTGCGCGGCGCTTGCTTTTCAGACGAACCTAAGCGCGGCGACACAGGTGGCGAGAGTGGCTTCGGCGACGGTGGCACCGATTTAGCATCGGTATCGTCATCGTCCGAATCGCTCAAATCGCTCAAGTTGGCTAGCGGCTCGCGCCAGTAGTTCAAGTCGGTAAACCGCTCGTCGGGGCGCACGAGGTCTTCCAGGTGCACGCTGCGGGGCAGGCCTGGGCTCATGGGCAGCCGGGGCGACCCAGGACTGGCAACGTTCTCGTCTGTGTTGTCCTTACTGTGGATGTACTGGTCCAACTGGTCCTGGTTCCAGCCTTGGCTGAAGTCACTGATATACTTCAACGGTGGGAAAAACTGATCCACGAGCTCGCCAATATGCAAGTACAGCAGCCGGTATCCTGCCAACTCCAACAACTCCATATGCACCTCGCCGTTCGGGTTGATGGTGAAGATTCTATGAGAGGGRATCTTGACACTGCGGTAGCTGATCGCGTCGGTGATACGATTGCCGAAACCAGCGTAAAAAGGAGTGCGCTCGTCTTCGATATCCTCGCCGAGGGTCTCTTGCTCAGACGTGAAGAAAAGACTATTGATATCGCGGAGACATGCCATTTTGAACACCTCGGGTTTCTTCAAGATGATCTCGCGCCTGAGCGCGGCCATGGTGCGGTCCGGACTGAGAATCACGGGACCCTTTGGAAGCCGCATGCCATCCTGATTGATACTATCCAAATACTGCCTGGTGGTGTCCGCCTGGCCCACAGAGCGGGCGGTCAAGTAAAGGATGTTGTAGCCGTTACGGGTGATGTCCTGAAAGAGGTTGGCCACGCCCGGGTGAGTCCAGTCGCGCCCAAACATGTTCAAAACGTGACCCAATGCATCCGATTTGGTGATAGTGCCATCAATGTCGGATATGACAATGGGGATGTTCAGTTTCCAGAGGTAGAGGTCCGCCTCGACCTGCGAGCCGCCCTGCGGCAGGCGGAACACCACGCTGTTGCGGCCGTACTGGAGCCCCAAGTTCTGCAACTGCTCCAGCGTGAGCCGGAGCGTTTTTATGTAAGTTTTGTCCTGTGCAGTACTGTCGACCACGGGGCTTTGTTTCACCTCGGCCTGCTCTGACGGGATTGTCAACGGCGCGGTCAACGGCGCGGTTTCTGCGTCCTCGAAGTCTGTGTCGTCGTAAACGAGCCTGATTTGGCCGTCGTCGTCTTTTTTAATGAGACTTTGTAAGAGCCGCATCTCGGGTGAGTCGCTGTCCTTGCTCTCGTGTCCGAGCCACTCGTTCCCATGCAAGATCGAGTTCATTTCCTTAAGAAAAATCGAGTGTACGAGTTTGTCCGACAGGTCAATGTTTTTCTGCAGGTTCGGCTTGTAGCCGTCCATGTCCAAAATGACATCGCCATTCACGTCGATCTTCAGGGGGATATTAAGGTCCTGCGTGATGCGTTTCACCTTCTCGAATGTGAGCCGGGACATCAGCAGGAGCGAGTCGCTATCCAGCTCCAGGTGGTCTACGCGCAGTGGCGTTTCCAGAAGCGAGATTTTCTGCTCCAAGTCCTTATCGGTGAGCTTGGCATCGTGATTCAAGTCAAGCAATTCGGGCTCGCCCCTGGCCATGCCCTCGCCGGCGGCTAGCGCCTCGTTCCCCAGGGCGGGGCTCATTTCTGGCAGGCTCAGCGCGCTGATCACGGGGGACGTCATGAGCAGCAGGGATAGATCTGCCAGGTCGGTTTCAAACACGAAAAACGCCTCTCCGCCGTCGCCCAACTTCATGGGCATATCGGTTTTGCGCCCGTTGACGTACAAATCGATTTTCTTTTGCAGCGGCTTGATGATTCGGAACTTCCCGAAGCGCACGTGCCACGGCAGGCAATGGAGCAGGCCATCCGCGTGTTCAATGACAATGATATCGATTGCGCCCGAAAGCGTCGCCGGATTGAGCGAGTTCCATTGGTTGTACACGTAGCCGCCGACTTTGCCCACGTACTGCATGATTTCTGGCGTGTGATGTGGGATTTGATGGGACGGGTGAAATCGGTGGTGAGATTAGTAGTAGTAGTATGCACGGTATAGTATAGTATGGTACGGGCTCGGGCCGCTGGCGCGAGTGGAGTCCGAGCCGCTGGCGCGAATGGAGGGAGTGCGGAGGAGGCGCCAGTGGAGGCACAGGCCCTAAAATTGGCAGCAAGTGTCACGGTTGGTTATACGCGGCGCGGCCCACAAGCGACGGACTAGGTGGAACTGTAAATGATGGGTTGAGAAAAAACAAAAACAAAAAACAAACAACAAATGGAGATCCAGATGTGAAAAGGCTGAGTTTCTGTTCCTTTTATTGCTTGATTTTATTCTTTTTGTGCACTTTTTTGAATTATGGACGAATTTCTGTAGGCTTTTTCCATAGGGCCTACTATTATGCTCGTTCAATTACCTTTTCGGGTGATGATTACCTATGCGGTAATTTGGTTGAATTATGATTTATCAATGTGGTTTCTTGGAAGCGTGTCCCATTTCAGTTGAACTGCCTTTTCGAAAAAACTATTTCTTTTTTTTTTTTCTACAGAAAAAGTTGATCACTTTATCAATATCTATATCAGAGCCGGTGAATGATGATCAAGCGTAAAGAAACAGTGTTGGTGGAGCTGAGACTCATATGCCACTATGCTTGGATGACTGTTTCAATATTTCAGATTGCGATAACGAAGCTGGCCGAGAATTCCCACATAATTGTAGTTTCACTTATGCAAATTTGACGTTCTCGTGATTTTAATCAGATGCATCAAGAATAAGAGGAAAGAAAAAAAAAAGTTTAGAGGCAAAAATGCACCAAAAACATGACCACTTATTCGGATAAATAAATTACTATTCTTGGTTATACAAGTTTATGATAAGAATCGGGCGAAATGAAAGAAGGAAAAGAAAATTTACTTTCTTCACACTTGATAGTATATATGAAGCAGAAAGAGGGAAAGAGAAACAAAAAGGGACCATGATTCCAAATGATATTTGTACGAAAAGAGGCGGCTTGGGGATAAGCACTCGCCCCGCTCCTTGCAGATCCGAGCTTTGCTTAACATAGCATCAGTTTGTGATAGATTTACCTGGGCATAACTCGTGAAAAAAAAATCACAAATCTCGAACTTACAGACCAACAGTAACAGAGTTATTACAGACTGAATGCTATAAATCCCAAAAGGATTCTTGTGATGACATCTCACATTAACTTGTTTTACTAGCCGATTTCAATCGCACATTATACGCGTGTATCTGAAACCCTGCACAATCTTTGGCCGGTTGATGCTACCCAACTAAGCAGCAAATTCCAATCAAAGGCAAATAAGAGTAAAACATGTAAATTCTTCAAATGTTAAGAATCGAATATAAAAAAAGCATACCAGTATATTTTCTAAATAGACTTAAACCGGGCCAAAAAACGAGAAAAAATTGAAGAGAACAAAAATTAAAACAAAAAAAAAAAGCGCTTCTGACTCGGGCGCTCAACAATACAGTATCGCTTAACCACTATTATGCTTGGCACAAGGCCCTGAAAAGTTAGCAAATAAACAAAAAAGCATGTACATGAGGTCTACATCGAAAGCTGCAAAAACTGACGCTTATCTCAATATTCAAGCGTGCGGGGCTCGAAATCCCACTGGAATCTTATCTGTTTCGGGCTTTTCCTTGATATGCTTATCTGACCTGCGCCATCACTTATTTGGCGTTCGATCTTTAATCATCATCTGCTATCTATCTATCAGCCTGCCCGCCCGCGCACATTTATACCAAATCGAACGCTGATTTCCTCCTTCCGCGATCCCAGATCCGGCGGCGCACGTCCCTACGGGCCAATCAGAGGACGGGAAATGTTAAGTATGGAAGGGTAACAAGTGTACGAACAGACGTAAAAAATGAGAGAAAAAAGGGCGAAAAAAACCTCGATTTGATGGAAGAAGATGAAGAAGAAGAAGAAGAATTAGGGGTAAATAAAAACCAGTAGCTTCGCTTTGCACGGCGGTGACAGCGTCGCGTCTGCACGAGTGGATTCGCATGTGATAATTGCCCGCGCCTGCGATAGCCGACCGGCACACAGGCGATGGTTATCTGGCGAAAAAAAAAATTCAGCTTCATATATATATATCCATAAAGGGCCCTTTTCTGTAGCTAGGAAAATGGAACAACCAGCCAATATGGATATCGCCAATAGCGGGGACGACAAGGCCTACGGGCTCTCGGTGTACACTACCGATAAGGAAAAGGGACTTGAATCCGAAAGCTCGCTACAAGAAGGTGAACTCAAACGCACATTTTCCGTATGGTCAGTTTTGGGAATAGGTTTTGGTTTGACGAACTCGTGGTTTGGCATTTCCGCGTCGCTCATCACCGGCATCCAGTCCGGAGGGCCCATGCTTATTATCTACGGTATCATCATCATTGCGTTTATCTCCTATTGTATCGGTATTACGCTTTCTGAGCTCTCGTCGGCAATTCCGTCTGCAGGAGGCCAGTACGTGTGGACTAGAGTGCTTTCGCCACGCAAATACTCGGGTTTTTTGTCGTATCTTTGCGGCTCGCTCGCATGGGCCGGGTCCTTGTTCACAAGTGCGCTGATGGCACTCAGTATAGCGCTGACCATCATGGGGTTCTGGAACTTGATGCACCCAGATCACGTGACCAAGTCATGGGAGCTTTTCGTTGTCTACCAGATTGTCAACGCGTCGCTAGTCATTTTCAACTGCTACGGCAAGTACCTTCCCTTCATTGCCAACGGCGCGTTATACACCTCGTTATTCCTGTACGTTGTGATCACTATCACGGTGTTGGCGTGTGCTAAGGGCAACTACCAGAGCGCCGATTTTGTGTTTGTCACGTTTGAGAACGGCACGGGCTGGAAATCCGCCGGAATCGCGTTTATTGTAGGCTTGATCAACCCTAACTGGAGTTTCTCGTGTCTCGATCTGGCGTCTCATTTGGCCGAGGAAGTGCATAATGCAGACAGTGTGATTCCCATTGCCATTTTGGGCACGGTCACGATCGGAATGGTCACGTCATTGACGTATGCCATTGCAATGTTCTTTTGTGTCACAAACTTGGACAATATCATTAACCATGGCACCGGCTTGCCTATTTTGGACATCTACCACCAAGCGTTGAACAACCGTGCAGGTGCCATCTGTTTGGGCACGTTGATCTTGTTCACCGCCATCGGCTGCACGATCTCGTCGCACACCTGGCAGGCCAGATTGTGTTGGTCCTTCAGCAGAGACAACGGCTTACCGTTTTCGAAGTACTTATCGATCGTGGACCCGAACTTGGGCGTGCCATTAAACGCACACTTGGCCTCCTCGGCCATAGTTGCGGTTTTGGGATGTCTCTACTTGGCGTCGTCCACGGCGTTCAACTCGATGGTCGTGGGCTGCATCACGTTCCTTCTTTTGAGTTACATGGTGCCTACAGTGTGTCTTTTATACAGGGGCCGTAACAACATCAAGCATGGGTGTTTCTGGTTGGGCAAGCTCGGGTTATTCGCCAATGTCATGACGATCGCATGGGCGTTGTTTGCCTTGGGTTTCTACTCGCTTCCGTCATTCATGCCCGTCACTGCCGGCACGATGAACTACGTGTGTGTGGTGTACGGCGTATATGCAGTCTTGGCCATGGGCTACTGGTTTTTCCCAATCAAGAAGTACTCGTGCAGAGCCCATTTCGCCGGTGGACTCGGCAACAACGAGGAAGAAGAGTTTCCAGATGTGTGCTTGACTCAGTTGTAGTGAGTTTGTTCGATTTACTGCAGATTGGCAGGTTATAGACCCTAATAGATATTTTGATTGAGACTTTGAGGAATGTACATAGACACTATAGATCCGACAAAATGCTTCGTCGGATTCTTGAAAAAACGGTGGTTTTTTAAGGGACCTTTCTTATGCAGTAAATATCGTGTTATGGTGACGATAGGCGAGACTAATTTACCTTTTTTCCGTTTTCCACCGTGAAAATGCATATTGAAGAATGCTCAAATCATGGGTAGCGGTTTATGTCGCCGGCCAAATTTTGACACAATTATAATGATTGAACATAAACATTTCTGAAAACGACTCATGATGTATTCATGTCTGATTTTTCGCTTTTTTCAAAATAGACTTTCGCACTTTGCAGGCTTGGACCAGTCCAGCCAAAATGTTGAAGCAAGATACTAGACACCTTTTTGTAGAACACATACATTGGATGATAATAGGTTTTAGAGTAAACAATGGTTTAAAAACAATTTCCTCGAATTCTACCTCTCCAGCAAGATCTTGACTATAAATCTCGACCCTATACTAAATGACCTTTGGTGTCACGTGATCAGTCACAGTATCAAAAAGAACTAGAAGTGTGAAGAAGCCAGCGACCACAACAATTTGCACGAATCGTGCAATTGAATTGATGATAGATTCCAAATGAGATTTTTTTGACCAAATCAAGCTTTTTACGCGAAGAACCCAAAGATCTAAAAGGATTGGCTAAGTTATCACACATACCATGACAACATGTACGATGATGCCAATAAAGATGCTAGCCCTTGGCTGGTCTCTCGAAGACGGAAAATTTCGACATTTCTTGTCACCTTAGATTGATAAACCCAGTTACATGAAAGATGCCATCTAAAACCGTGCCCAATCATACAACCAAGCACCAAAACACTGAGAAGAATTTACAACCAATTGGGAATGTAGGAATCTTCTGACACCTCTCTTTCAGCTCTCGCGATCCAGACAAGTTCTTATAGATTCCGTCACTCTTTCCATCAACTATCGCACTCGATTACACAAAGCGTCAGCGGCCGTCGGCGTGGTCTCCAAGACAAAAACTGCCCAGAAACCACAGATAGCTGCCAGACCATAACGATGCACTGTCTATTGTGATGGATTACTTTTGGACAAAGTTAAAGAAGAAAAGTGGAAACAAGTAAAAACGCGTTTTGCGCGATGCCTTAAGTACTGCCTGCTCACGTGCGCCGGGTAACGCTTGCTTCCGCACTGCGTCGTTTTCACTACTAAGTGCGATTCTGCGTAGACCTAGACAGGACAAGCCGATTCCACTCGTTTGACATTGAGGTAAACAAGCCAAATTCAAAGGTTTCTATATAGATTTTTAGCGTTTTTGCAACCAAAAAGTGGCTATGTCTTTATTTGGGCTGAAACCAGCAGGCCAGCCTCAGGCCGCGCCGAGCTTGTTTGGGTCAACTACAACCCTGGCTCAACTGGCCCAGCCATTTTCGGCAGCACCCACGAATTCTGCCACAGCGGGTATCAATGGCACAAATGGTGCTCAAACTGCAGCCACAGCGGCGGCAAATACGGCAGGCCCCCTGGCGTTTACGAAAACTGCAAACGCGGCGCTGTTACCCGCCCAGGTCACTCCTGATGCTTCGCTGAACCGCATCTTGAAGGATTTGCTAGACTCGGCGCATAATTTGCCCAAGTTGAGTCACGGAAACATCGCTCCGATCAACTTGACCCTCAATGAGTTGCGTAAGGAGACACAAGAGCTTCTGAGAAATGAGAAGTTCAACGGAAACTATACTAAGGCGCACTACTTATTGTCGAAAAGCGGCGTCAACGCGTCGGAGATTGAAAGTGACTTGGAGGCTTTGCCCGTTAAAGGCGAAGAGTCTGCTGTTGCAACCACGGGCGAAAAACACGCCAGGACGACGAATTTGGCGCCTGAGGGAGACGATATCGAGAACTATTTCATAGCCAAGAAAGATGAGACGATCTTGAATGCAATCGAGCAAAGCTTGGCGTCTGCACTGCGTGATTTCGACAAGTTCATCAGCCTGAGCGTGTCCATCGACTGGAAAGTGCGCAAGGACGTCTTGAAAAAGCAATTGGGTATTCCGGTCAGCACGAAAATCTCGAAGGAGGACCTTGCAAAGTCTTTCACATGGAAAAAGGCATTACCTGAAGCGAACCGTCTCTTAGCGCCCATGGCCTCTTCGAAATCGAGCACGCATTCGACAAAACAGGTCAGTAGGGATAAGTTTGAGAGCAATGCGCGCGTGGTATATACATTGAACGAGCACCGTTTGGAAAACAGGGTTTTTTCTGTGTTCTCCAACTTCGAAGAATTGTGCAAGACCAGCGTGGACTCGAAATCGAAGCAAATGGGTGAGATCTGGCGAGTTCTTGCCGAATTGTGCGATGAAAAATCAGCCAAAATCAGCCAGGAGCAGCTTTTCTGGGAGCAGTATCAGAAACCACGCGTGGAAAAGCTGTTGAAGAAACGCATTGTACAAAACTCAAAGAGTGTATTGGAGCAGCAGTTCTTCAACTATATGGACGAGATTTACACCAAGGACGAAAAGAAACCCCAAGAGTACTTACCCGCCACCAACATCAACAAAGTGCTGTATTTCATTCACAAAGTGATCACGAAAAACAACGGCTCAACATTGATGGAAAAGACTTTGAACTATAACGGCGTGCCGATTTGGGCTCTTGTGTACTACTTATTGAGAAGTGGGCTATATGCAGAGGCAGTTGAATTGACACTGGCAAATGCCGAAGCCTTCAACAAGTTCGACAAGAATTTCCCAATTTATATGTCTCATTTTGCGCAATCGGGCTGCATCGGCTTGCCCAGCGAGTTGCATGAGCGAATCTCTGCTGATTTCCAGCAAACATTTCAGTTCATTAGTGAGGACGCGCCCGAATTTGACCCATACAAGTACGCTGTGTATAAAATCATCGGAAAGTGCGATTTGGTGCGCAGGAACTTACCCCGTGCGCTCAACTTGAGCATTGAAGACTGGTTGTGGTTCCATTTGCTGATATTGAATGAATTTGGGGCGTCCTCAGCATCCGACTTGCTCTATGAGAACTATACGCTCGAAAACTTGCAGCGCAAAGTGGTTCTGCTGGGCCCACAACAATTCAATGCCTCGTCTAACCACCCTGTTTACGCCAAAACGTTGGTCATGCTTGGGTTGTATGAGTTGGCGGTGCAGTATGTTTACGAAAACATATACGAATGTGATGCAGTGCATTTGGCGATCGCACTCAATTACTATGGTTTGTTGAACCTGGCTAGAATTAGCTCCAACGAGTTGCTTGTGATTGAAAATGATACCCCTCAGGTCAACATGAGCAGACTCGTGGGCTCATATACCCGAACATTCAAGATCAGCGACCCGAAAGTGGCGGCGCAGTACCTTATTTTGATATGTCTTTCGAGAGGGGGCAAGAACAACGACGAAAGCGCGAAATGCCACGAAGCTTTGCGGGAGCTCATTCTGGTTTCTAGAGAATTCGGGCTTTTGCTTGGTGAACTTAGCCCAGAGGGAGACAAAATCCCAGGCATTCTTGAGCGCCAGAGGAGTTTGATCAATCTTCCGGACATTAGCTCTTTTTACCATCAGATCACCGAGCGCAGCGCTCAGAGGTGCGAGGAAGAGGGTCGCTTTTTTGATGCTATTCGCCTTTACCAATTGTGTCAAGACTACGATACTGTTGTCGCTTTGCTCAATAAGTTTTTGAGCGAGCTTTTATCGATGACTGAATTGAGCAAGCCGCTTTTAACAGGCAGTACGTTTCGCACGCCTGAGGGGACTCTTCAGCCAACAGAAACAAGCGAGAATAACCTCATTTTGTTGAGCCGCAGGTTGACGGGTGTGTTCGACCGTAATAGTTTCATCCTGGGAAAGATCTCGCAAAAAGAGCGGGAAATTTTGAGCTATTTATTGCCGATTGTGGATATCCGAGAACTGTTTGTTAGAAAGGATTGGCAGGGAACGTTGAATAGAGTGAAACTGCTCGGGCTTGTGCCAATAGTTGATTCAGATGATTACCTCGAAGTTCGTCGCGCGGCCGAGGCGGTGAATGCTTTTGACGTGAGATTGGTCAAGGTGATCCCTTCTGTGCTTACACTTGCCATGACCAGCATTCTGCATCTCAAGTTGGCGCTTCTGACAAAACCTTTTGGGGGCGACGAAACTTTGGCTGGTTTAGAGTATGAAAAGTTGAGGGCAATTGCAAAGAACATTGTGGTGTATGCCGGCATGATTCAGTACCGCATGCCACGTGAAACTTATAGCCTCTTGGTGAGCTTGGAGGCGGACTTATAGCCTCTTGGTAGGCTTGGAAGCGCTGCTCTATATATTGTTGACAAGAAGGGGACACAAAAATTAATATTGTTTTGAATGCATGCAAAGAAGAAAAAGAGATGAATCAGACCATGTCAAGATAAACAGCAACCATAACGGGAATTCCTTGTTATTACTAATGTTTTTGTAAATCTGAGTCGTCAGGATGTATCTGGATGTTGGCTCGGGATCTTCTCTGGAATCTTGGCCATTACCTTTAGTTACTTCGAAATTAAGGGACTGGGAGATCGAAGTTGGCGTCCGACTCAGTGATTAATTTGCTGGGTTATGGAAATGAGAATAACGTAATTATTGGCTTTGGTGGAGCGAGCTCGGTGACTCGTTATAGATAAGCTTCCAGAGGAACTTCTAAGCAAACTATCAAGTGCTTGGTTTGTACAAAAAAAGACAAATTTCAACAAGATTACGTGAATAAGTAGTCATGCTTCTGTGAACTTAAAAAAGAAAAAGAAAAGTACGGGTCGACTGAAAGAATTATGACTTGCCATCATACCATATTACGATTGTCGATTCGCATCTAAGCACGTGGAGGGGCGGCATATGATGAAGCTAGAAGTTCACAAAAACTCAGCACTTTTTTTAGAATCTCTGGTCAAAAATTGAAAATAATTATGCTTTTTTTTTCAGAATTAGCGTTTAACATCAAATTCCCTGCACCGAATTGATGTATCGCTGATCTCCTCTTGGCCAGTCACGCGAAGCAATTATGCTTGAAAAGAGGCATGTTCGAGTTATAAGGACTGATGGTATTTCCCAGGCGAGACCAAAAACCTAATCTGACAAACAGTCAACTGATCATTCCCACGAGAACCTTTTAAAAGTGCTTGTAGATGTATATATATATATACATATATCGATTCATGTCGTCTGAGCTTTCTTATCGTTGCTGCATCTTTTCGCTTGCACGCACACGAACAATCTACCACGAAGATTTTACAGTAAGACCACTTCATTCTAGAGAATTCTTACTTAAAGAGATATATCGATTTCATTTTCCAGTAATAGCACGAAAAATTGAGTTTTCTTAACCAAAAAAGCACTCTTTAAGACAATTACTTCGGTATTATGTCTATCTCTGCTCAATAGATGTGATCCTTATGAACAGGTCTTACTGTACTAGGGTATCACCATGCAACATTGCCCGGCCAAGACTATATAATAAGCTATTTTGACAAACAATATATCATTCTAAGCATTTGGAAACCAAAGTCAAATGCATGCATCGTCTCAAGAAACAAAACGTTTACCGATAGAATGGCTGGCAATCGCTTGTTCCCCCGATGATAAGTCTGGCCCCCACTCCCACTCGTAGCGAGATCGGCGGGGCGCAGGTCCTGCACACAGCGGCCGTCCCGCACAATGAGGGTTATGCACTGCGCAGCCGCACACTTCGCTTGGCGTCTACTGGTACTCCAAGCACATTTGGTTTTTGGTTATTTCTCTCCATTAGCTAGTCTTTTGACGAAAATCATAATAAAAAATTTATAAATAAGTAACCTGTGTTGATTATGGCGGGCGTGTCTACAGAGTCCGTGGCCGGCATTGTGGCCGGGCGGAACCCGCTCGAGTACCTGGCGCTGTCGCCTTATACGGTTTTCCTCTTTCAGGCAGTCCTCATTATGTTCTTCTGCCATATATTACACTACCCCTTGAAGAAAATACAGCAGCCTAGAGTCATTGCTGAGGTTCTTGCAGGCATCATCTTGGGGCCTACTGTGATGGGCCGTATTCCTGGCTTCACCGAAACCTGTTTTTCGCCGGCGTCTAAAGTGGGGCTCACGCTTGTGGCGAATATCGGGATTATATTTTTTCTTTTCATTGTGGGCATGGAGGTCGACTTGGGGTATATCCGCAAGAATGCACGGGTGGCCCTTTCTGTTGGGTTCATCAATATGGCTATCCCATTCGCGTTGGGCTGTGGTATCGCCCGCGGGTTGTATAACGAATACCATAACGATAATTCTACAACGATATCGTTCACAACATACATGGTGTTTATTGCTGTGGCTTTATGCATCACGGCTTTTCCGGTGTTGGCACGTATTTTGGTTGAGTTGAACTTGATCGGCGACCGTGTTGGCACGATTGTGCTTTCTGCAGGCATAATCAATGATTTGGTTGGTTGGATGTTGTTGGCGTTGGTGGTGACGCTTGCTAACGCAGACAACGGCATTCACACCCTCTACATATTGCTTTTGACCGCGGCATGGTTTCTCTTCTTGATGTACCCGGTGAAGATTGCGCTCCATTACTACTTGAAGAAATTTACCAATGAGTTGGCCACCGGCCAGCCGTCTCAAATGCTGATGGTAATCATTATTGCCATGGTTTTCATTTCTTCATTCTACACAGATATAATTGGCGTGCACCCGATCTTCGGCGCGTTCATGGTGGGCGTGTTGATCCCAAGGGATAACGGCTACGTGATTCGCATCACGGAGAAGTTAGAGGACTTGGTACACTTGGTCATGATTCCAATTTACTTCGCTGTGGCGGGTCTTAACGTTGACTTGGGCGAATTGAATAGAGGTATTGATTGGGCTTATGTGGTGGCGGTGATTGCGTTGGCGATGGTGGGCAAAGTCGCGGGTGGGTTTCTTGCTGGAATGATCAACGGCTTCCGTTGGAGAGACTCGTTGGCCGTGGGTGTATTGATGTCGTGTAAGGGTATTGTCGAGATTGTGGTCTTGAATGTCGGCTTGAACGCCAAAATCATTTCCACCAGAGTGTACTCAATGTTCATCGTGATGGCCCTTATCACGACGTTTCTGACCACACCACTTGCCCTTTGGGTATACCCTCTACACTGCAGAAATCTGACATCTAAATGGAGTAACGTACTGAGCGGTCTGGACGAGAAAGAACAACTTTTGGCCGACACCACGACAGAGTTGTCGCTCGAACAATTGGACAGGTTCTCGTTTTCGGCGGTGATTCTTCTATTACGGAAAATTGACAGCTTGTCAAACCTCTTGTTGCTTTTTAAGGACCTCGAAGACTCCATGAACTACAAAGACGCTAAGGCGATTCATCTTCGAGAGTTCACCTCGCGCACATCACACCTTCTTGAGGCGTCTACCGCTGGCGAAGCTGACACACTGCTGAATGAACGTGAGTACGCCGACCTGGTGTCGATCCTCGCGATAATAGAGGCTTTCAGCTCGCTCTTGCGCACGAAGTTGCTGACGATGTCGCTCCTCGCCCCGATGAAAAACTACGTAATGTCGGTGAACGACCAGGTCTCGGCGCCGCTGAACCTCGTGCTCAAGTCTGTTGCAATCGCCAGCATGGTCCGTACAGACGCAGAGTCGCCAGAAGTCGTCGCCAACTACAGAAAGTTGCTCGATGAGTGTGCTTGTCACGTCGGCGTGTTATTGACCGCAGAGAGCCAGGTCAGCGAGAAGGTAAGGCTGCTTCTGCTAATTCTCGACCACGACGATCGCTTGTGTGCGTCAGACTTGCTTGCGCTTCATTTTGTGCGGCAATTGGCACGCGCCAACACCAGAATTCACGTTTATGTGCGCCTGGCCACCGGCTACAACAAGCAATTCGAGCAGCAGTTCGATCTGTACCTTGAGGAGAGCGCCGAGGACGTCGATATGCGTGTCTCGTATTACAAAGAGATAGACGAAATTTTCAGCGACAGCACTGCAGTCAAGGGCGTGGAGAAAGGGCTATTTGTTGTAACTTCTGACACGATGCAAAATGACAGCGGCGAAATTACGATGAATGCCTTGCGCGACGCGTTTGATGTTTTGGTGGTGCGTGCAGCACATTAGGTTTTTAAGGGTGGTGCATCAAGGCCTCGGGACGATTTGCCTGTGATTGCACATGTTGGGGTAGATAAGCCCAATGCGGTATACGCACGCGTAAAACTGGCGTCGCGGTTACCAATTCCAACATTTTCATTGGGTCCGGCACGCAGTGCCCGGGTGTGTACCCAGCGCGAATTCACATGGCCAGATCCACCACAGCGGACGCGAACGCAGCTGATTCCATTTGAAACTCCCGATATCTCCCAGTTTACTACCACTTTAGCTACATAGAACATGTCCGACACGGAATTGAAGGTCTACACTGCGGACGAGGTTAAGCAGCACAACTCCGCGGACGACTTGTGGATCGTATACAACGGACAAGTGTACGACGTCAGCAGCTACTTGGATGAACACCCTGGTGGCGAGGAGGTCATTGTGGACTGCGCCGGCGAGGACGCTACAGAGGCATTTGACGACATTGGACATTCTGACGACGCACATGACATCTTGAAGGGTTTGTTGATAGGTAAACTCGAGGGTGGCGTTGTCAAGGAAGCAAAAGGAACTACTTCCAGCAGTGGCCTGAGCGAGGTCAGCAGCTTGCCGTTCCCCTTGATAGCCGCTGTGGTGTTTGCCGTGTTTGCCGGCGTGTACTTTTACTTGAAGTAAACAAGCGCCTCTGGTGCTTTCCTTATGGGCTGCTACGAGGGCATTTTAGCGCGACGATCCCTGCTCCTATACGAGCAACGACAACATGTTTTGCTGCAGTGCCCCTGGCGGAAAACCAATACAATTCATCTAGACTGCTAGCTAATAAATACTAATAGGAGGGGTCTTAACGTATCTTATACAATTGGGAATTTCGTGTTCTTAGTAAACGTTGATGTAGGTAGAATATGAAAATGAGGGCTATTGTGCGCTCGTACAGCTATTGGCGCACGTGACAAAAAAGTCTCATGCAATTAGAAATCCTGATATTCGGCCACGGTATTCTCATGTTTTTGCTTGGGTCACTGTTGGTCTTTTCTTCTCATTTGCTATGGAGACAAGAAAGAAAATTGAAAAAAAAAATAACAATCCAACTTCGTAGGCATGTAGAGTTCGCAACTGATGGGAATATGGATCGGCAGTGACATGAAAGCTATAGTATTTTGAAAAAGATACTCTCACACAACTGTCCTGTTAGGTAACTTTTTATGGTTCAGTTTCAGTTTTTATGCTTGAATCTTGACTATTTCTCTAAAAACATTGCCTATTCATATAGTCGAACTTCGATGAACCAAAAGCAGCCATCTATGACCACTCCTCGGTTTAGCCATGAAGCGAGATCTCATGCAAGGCCCCTGTATTCGCTTCAGAGAAACAGACTATAAGCAAAACACCCGTGTGAAGTGAAGAATCTAGTAGAATAAAGAAAAGACAGAAAATGAAAATGAAAGGAAAAAAAGGAAACAGACATTCAACGAAGAAACATCGCCTGATAAAAACACTTTCCAAATCGTGGCTGGTTCTCATACTGTTTGCCAAGCCAAATATACTTTCTCGGTATAGGTCATGCCATTGTATCCCACGAATTTGTCTGCACCAAGCTTGAAAATGATCAAGTAATTTTCATGTCTCATGTTTAGACCATAGCCTCATCTAAAACACCAATTTTTGCCAAAAACAGGTCGATTTCGATACCGCAGTCCTGCAGCATCATTCCATTTTCGTTCTCACTTTCACAGTCTTCACACCTCTTCACACTCCGGAGCAAACTGGCCAATTTCCTCACAGGGCTGCCGTCCCAAAGCTGAGCAGACCTGTAATCATGTAGTAAAGCCCGTTCTGCATCAGCAGTGTTGTGAAACGTGACCCTACCCTTGACATATCTGTCGTCACCACCACATACATCACACAGTTTGACAGGTCCAAAAATGGCCATGATCTGGCCAAGCAAGCCTGCATCGATCTGGGCTTCTTTTTCGGGTCTATACTTCCACGTGACTTCTAGCAAAACATCTTTGAGGATGAATTTGTGGGTATAACTCGGCACCGCGATATCTCGAAAGGACGTGAACCCTTTTCTTTGCTGAAGTTTCGCCTGCAATTCTCTTCGGAGCTTTAACCCTTGCATGGCCAATACTTCCACGTTTGCCCCCTTTTTTGCAGCAAATTTGTGAGATTTCAGTACCCTGGCGGCATTTTCACGTGCCCGAAGCTGCTCTCGAAACCGTAGAATCTGGCTCTCTACACCTGTGTCAACAGACAGACTTTTCGACAACTTTTGTTTCCTGATGTTGTCATAATCCCTTCGTAGAGCATGATCCTGGAGTATCGAGTTGATAGCTAGAAAAAGCTGGAATTTCTCAGCGGCTTCAGCGGAATCATTCTTATCTGGATGGAACTTTAGAGCCATTTGCCGGTATTTTCTGGCGATTTCTGCGCCCAGAGCATCGGGCAGCACGCCTAGCTCGGCATAAATATCCATACGCCCATTAGTGATGTCATCCATCTCAAAAGGGGCTTTAGATGTGTTTACCTTGAGAATATAGGGATATGATGGTATAGCTTCTGAAGATGGTGGGAACGCATCGATTATTATTATGGCTGCGGGCCCAGGAGCAATATGCACTCCATGTCAAGATATGGGTGTGAAGTATATATGGGGAAGTATATTATTCTGGCTAGATTTTGAAATGAAATTTCTAGCATTTTGGTTATCTCTCCTTTACTTTTTTCTTTTCGGATTTCCAGTTCAAGGTTGACACTATCATATGATGGATCCATAAGACTGGGGAAAAGAAGGTCACGTGTAGCACCAAGCTAGTTGCGAAAGCATGGTCAATACGGTTCAAGTCAATACATAAATACAATTCAAAAACTTGTTTAGACGGTTTGCCAAACGGCGATTTAAAAGAAAAAAAAAAGTCAACGGACGAGAGCAAGGAATATGGTTTTCTTGAAATCGAGACTCGAAGAATAGCGTGTGTAGATGATCAAACATGAGTCAAGGTCTCTGCTTGTCATGTCTGACGGGAAAATTCCTAAACCTGAAAAATTATCACCCGAAAGATTCAAAATTCACCAAATCCATGACTTGAAAAGGGATTAAGACCATAATTTTCAAGCTGAGACTATATGGAGACAAATTCTTTACCAATTGTAAGACCAAAAAGCAGGGACTGGCAATGCCTTTCCACCCCTAGACCCGTGCACCAGGGGCCCGAAAAATGTTTGAGCGAGATTCATGAATATCTTATTCTCCACTGAGAGGTGACGGAATTTTCCCCAGCAAATCAATAAAATGGCCTCGTCCAGTCCCTTGGGAAACACATTTGGCCGCCGTTTGAGCGCATACCTCACTACGCCGCAAGATTATCGCAAGTACAGAGAGAGACTCAGCAGAGAAGTGTTACGGTTACGCCATGAGTTGAATATCGTCACTAGAGACACGAAGAACTACCGTGAGAAAGAGCAGACGTCGGCTATTGATGCACAGAAGTATGGCGAGAACGAGAAGTTCGGTTCCGTGCTTCTTTTGCTCGCAGAGCGCAGTTTGGTGCATGCATTGGAGATCAAAAGCATGCTTGAAATCAAGGGCCAGCAAATCCCCGGTTACAAGAAACTTATGCTTGGGAAATTGAAGCTGGCGGTTGCCACAAGCACACAATTAGCCGCTGCAGTCGCACAGGARCAAGACCAGCTAAAAAAATTGGAGTTTCTTGTGTTTGCAGCACTTTTGCATGGCCAATATGCGATCAATAAGAAACGCTGGACAGAAGCCCGTAGCACGTTCTCCCTCGCCCGAATTGGGTTGGAGTTTTTGGGGTCGCAGCTTGCAGAAGAGGGAAACCTGGACCTGTTTGGTAAGACTTTGCTCGACGAGATTCTAGACACGTTGGTGGACCCTTCGTTGGCGCTTGCCCATCTGCAGGACTCTACGAGTACGAAGACAGCCGCCGACTTGCGCACGGTCTCGAGAAAGTACTACAAGGAGAACACACTGGGATTGCGTGAGATTGCCAACATTGTTTCTGCACTTGACCCGGCATTTGTCGAGGAAATCGCCGAGGAGAATGTGCCGCGTCACGTGACCTGGCGGTCCCACGAGGCTCAGATCTATAATGACGAGTTGGCTGTGAAACTCAATCAGATCTCGCGTGTGGGCTGGCAGTCGTTCAAAGAAGCCAACGATTATGATGCGCTTTTCTCGCAATGGGCGGCATTGGTCGAGATTCACCAGGGTGACGTCGACAAGAGTGCAGATGAAGACGATATGGAGAAAACCCAGGCACATGCAGTACTTTTGACGTACCTCAAGTACAACATGCTCTTTGTGAAGGTAAAGCGTGACCTTCTTTTGATTGACCAGTTGCCCCTGGCGGCTAACACGGCCAAACTCCTCATGAGAAACAGAGACGCGCTGCGGATTTACAACTCCGTGGTTGCCACGACCGAAGAGCTCAAAGATTTGCCGGGCGTCTATAACGATGAAGACTTGTATGAATCGTTGGAAGAGTTGTGTAAGCTCTTCACAGTGAAACGCCTGGCGGTGATTGCTGCCTCATATGCAGCGGCTAACAAGCTTCCAGAGGCATTGCGCATTTATCTCCACATCGACCGCACATTCACCGGTTCTGAAAGCTACTTTAAGGTTGACGAGTTTCCATACAATGTTGCGAGCAACGCGCAAGTGCAAGAGTTCAAAAAGGAGCTCACTGCCCTGATGGCGAAGGTGCACACACTCACGCAATTGCAACGTGAGTCAGAGGGGGCTTTTCCCACGACGGTGGCTGAAAACGTCCACAAGTTTCCGGCCTCGATTGAGAGTTTGCAGAACATCACAAATATCACTGAGTCTGGCGTCTTTGCTCCTGTCTTGAGCAAACCCGTCTTGTTTGATGTGGCGTTCAACTATATTGGCTACAACAGTCAGAAAGAGAGAACGATGAAGAAAGCTAGCACGAAGGAAGAAAATGACTCGGGTGACAAGAAAAAGGGGGGCTTCTTCGGCATATTCGGCAGGGGTTGAGCCGCTGCATATAATTGTGATAATAGAAGTTGATGTGACTTGATTGCAGTTAACCTTGTCAATAGCCTGAAAGAAAGGGAATCAGCATTGCTTCACATTGAAGTAGGAATGAGATATGTATGTAAATGTGTCTTCCATCAATTTATGAACCAGAATCTACACTAAATGTTATGTTCACAGAACCCTTCCATCATTAACCAGTACGTGCATTCGGTAGTGTCAAACTAAAGAACAAGAACGGTGTCTAACATAGATCAGTGACCTCTATTTGGAGCCTCTCTGCCATGGCAGCAAAAGTAAGATCACGCCATCGAAAAGTACAGTGGCGTCATGGAATGCCGACACCGAGAGAGAGAGAGAGAGAGAGAGAGAGAGTCAAACGCCTTTTGGAACTCTGATTGTAGTGCATTCACTACCCGCTGGACATCAGCCACGGGCTAGTACCAGAGCCCTGACGCTAAACTAGGTCCCGCGTGGGACTGAAGTTCATACTCCTCACTCAGATTTACGCGCCCTGAGGATCTGTGAGACCGAGTCGACGACCGATTTCTCCAAATCGATAAAGGAAAAACCTAGCAATTTTTTGGTTTTCTCATTGTCTAGCCCAGCGCTGGGTCCTGCCAGTTCCTTGCCCGTGCCAGGGGTGCCAATGGGCAACTTTCCCTTCAAGGAATCGAAATTTCTGTTGAGGATATCGAGCAAATCTTGCGACGTGAAAGCTTCTGTTCTAAGCAAGAGGCGTTTTCCCGAAAAGCCATTCTCGAATGCCGCCAAATGCGCCTTTGCCACGTCTCTCACATCAACAAACCCGCCGCTGTTTGCTGGAATTTCAGAATCTGGTCCCAATTTTAACAATCGATTGACCACCTCCATCGACGCATTCAATTGATCTTTCACCTCAGCATCAAATGCTTGCGGGCCGAAAACGTACACTGGATTTATAGTATTCAACGTGAAAGCCGGCTTTTCACGCTCGTAAAAGTCCCAGGCAGCTTTTTCGGCAAACCGCTTTGATCCAAAGTACCCAAGGATCGCATTTGCTTGCGACTGCTCCCACGTGAGCGGGCTCCACGTGTCCTCGGAGATAATATAAGCCGGGTCCTTAGATCTGGATGGATCAATGTTGGCTGCCACAGAAGACGTCACCACTACATGTTTGACGTTTGCGCCGTATTTCTTAATCGCCGAGAAGGCATTTTTTGTGCCCTCAACCGCTGGAGTGAGCAATTCTTCCTCAATGCTGGTCACGTTAAACACCACTGGCGACGCAGTATGCAAGAAAACCGTGACCTCCGGGTGGTTTTGCAACGCCTTGTCAAACGCGCCAGGAGTCACCAAGCTAGGCACGATCTCGTATGTAAAGGCTTCAGAATCCAACAAGCGCTTGAGATTTTCACCTTTTTCGGAGCTTCTCACCGTGCCGACCACGCTATAGCCTTTCGAGAGAAGAAGTTTGATTATGTGTTGGGCAATAAAGCCCGTGGCACCAGTAACAAACACTGATGTAGACATTGTTCGATAAAAACTTAGAGAAGAAGTAATTTAATGAGAAAGAAAATAACTTACTAACTCAATCTTCGTATAACTAAGGCCACTCAGGTGAGCCTGCACACGACGATTGGGCCAATACTCGCGGGGCGAATCGGTACTCACTTTGAAAATATGAGTTTTTTTTTTTTTTTTGCGTTTGGGCTACAAAAAACCTGGAAACACTCTAAAATTGAACTTGGCCTGAGTGTAAAATCTAGCTATCAAGCACTGTTTCTTTGACATTTTGTGGGTACGCTCATAGCGATATTTTGAGAGTCGAAATTTGGGTCCCTTATAATTCAGGGGTAAAGTTCTCGGTTTCTCCGGTATCGGTGATGATTTCGGAAATATATATCGGCATAATAGAAATTATGCTATCTTTTGGCGGTAATCTGTGGTTTTGCCCAGGAAAGCAAACCCATGACTCATCCTATGACCCTATCTAAAGTTGAGATCAGAAAAATTGCGTCTTTATGACGAACAGGCGCGTAAGGTTGCAAAAAAAAATGCTCTGTGAACAACAACAAGACGAACCCATGCAACGCACTTTGATACAAGAAAAGAGGTAAAGAATAGCGGATCAGTCAGGAGAATAAAAAGATGAGCAGATATTACGGAAGGTGTCGCATAAATTAATGATATGTTTGTCCTTAATGATTTTGAAGGGCGCCCCATGTAGCGAATGATGACGAGGAAGCCAGTGCTATTGTTACTGGGTAGGACCGGATTGGCAGGCACCCCAGCAAATTCAGCTAAATTAGCAAGACGCCGTGGCGGCTCCAGCAAAGAAACTGAACAGCATTGCTTTATGGTGCAAAAGTTCACCACAGTCAGCCAAATATGACTTCATCTGGGCTCAATTGCTAAGTCTTCTTCGAGTATTCGTTGCCGTTTTCCTATCATTTAGCAACACTGCCTAAGGCTTATAACGATTTCACGCCTCTACCGTAAGAAAATGCTTTACGTTTCAACATCGTAATAACGACCACCCACTGCATTATCGTGACAAACGTGAGCCGCGATTCATGCGGTTTTGCATATGCTAATTGATCTGCAGGCGTATCTGCATGGTGGTTATCGTGGGCATCAACATGATAATCAAATCAATAACCATTGAAGCATATTCGAGTAGACGCTCTTATTGCGTGTCAATATGTAGTATTATTATTATTCGAAAAACCAATAATTACATGACCATATCTGGGTGTTTCTCCCATGATCCTAAAATGGCGTCTGGTATGTAATTAGATACCGTTCACAATCCCATTTCTACAACCCCATAAGGCATTGCTAAGAATCTCAAAGATCTGGCTATTTTTCCTTGAGAGTTGCCATCGAGATTTCTATTCAGTAATCGTTAACGTTGTACTCGCCCTCTGGGACCTGGCTCCAAAGATCCTCAATTGTAACAGCAGCCTGGTCCAACTGAAAACGAAAATCTGCCGTTGTAAATGCCAGAACATTGACCAACCGTTCAAATCTCTCTTCATAAAGGCACATATCTCTCCACGCGTCAAACAACCTACGGCTATAATTCTTCACCAGTCTATCAAGCTTATCGTCCATCGTTTTCAACAGAATAAGCCGCACATTGAGCTCTACCATGCGGCTCACTAGCTCGTGATCGACGAGCCCAAGAAAGTTGTATTTTTTGAGAAGCTCTGATGACTGTTGCATTTCCACGAGCTTCTGGCTTTCGAATATTAGCCTTTTAAGGATCACTCGATCACGAGGTTTCATGTGCATGACAAATGTTGAAACATGTGTGAGTTCATTTTCGAGCTTATCGATGCCTTTTTCAAAACAAGCGAAGTCAAAGTATCGCTCGTTAGTATATGATCGCAAGTGTGCGGCAAAACGTTTTAAACATGCTTCGGCAATTTGAGTGTTGTTTGATGCAAACTGTGTCTGATTAGTCATATCAACCGTTTGTGGAGACATTATCTCAGAGTAAATGGGTGATTTGTTTCGCATAGTTTGCAGGGATTGAACATGATCATGATCATCGTTATCATCGACATTCTTCTTATTAATAACATGATATATTTGATCATTATTCTCGTTGTGCTCGATCACGCTGATTTGGCTCAGTGAACGATTGATGGAAATTGAAAAGACGCCTGCCAAGCAGGCAAGCAAAACAATTGTCTGCCTGCCGCGCATGTCACTTTCGATACTGCCTTTTCTTGATGATTTATGGACTTCCGAAAACCTGATATCTAAAAAAGAGAGGTGTTGTGTATGAGGAATTCAAATGGACGCTGAGTCGAATTACGGCTTATAATTCCCGCCAACACAAATAAGACAGTGGTGCGGGGGAAAAAGTCACGCATACTCATGAACAATGAATTGATATTTTGGCAGTTGGCAGCAGACCACTGATTTTTGATTCGTCTCTCTTGGCGCAAATAGTGGTATAAATATGTTACACAACAAACGAAAGGGTGATCAGTCACACAATTCGAGAAGACTAGAGAATGACGTCAAATGTGACCGCAGCAAGGACAGAAGAACATGAAAGGTCTCATTAGTGACAGAAATTATTTACACATTACACATAGAATTTCGAAGCAGGCAATTTCAATTGAATTTCTGACCTCAAAGAAGTGCAACAGTATTGGGCTTAAAAGAAAGTCGCACGTATGAACTCCTGTTCCAAGATATGCTCACTAAGGCCAATTCGTGACGCTCTCAAGTACATGGCTGCGAAAGAAGGCTTGCGTGACCAAAATTCACTATTTCCAGAGCAATTTCTAGCTAGATCGAACATGCAGTTTCCTCTTTTATTTGAGTTCAAGTCCAATCGGAATCGAAAAGAAGAATTACCATAGCGGGCTATTAAAACTGTGCGGCCATGTCTGCAGGGTTTAAAGCGCCAAAAGATATAGCAATCTTCCATATGACAAATCATTGGCCATAAAAACCACCTTTTGAAAATTACAAATGTTTTCAATATATAAATCCTGGTCACGAATCACTATCATCAGCCTTATGTAGAACATAAATCGTGCAATGCCTTTTGCGTGATGCCTTATACGGGCTAAGCTTCTAGAATCCTTTTGAAGCTATAGTTCATGATATTCAACTTCAGTAAGCGTCAGCAGGAACCTGGCGCCACAATTCTTCAAGCTTCAGCTCGGCCCTAATAAGGTAATATTTGAAAATTTCACGTGCAGAATCACTTACATCAACCAAACCTTCAAATTCTTTGACCAATTGCGTCATAGTTCGCCACCGTTCGACCACTATGCTTCCATATCCACTCACCAGCTTATCGATTGCGCCATATGAGTCAAATAAAGCAAAAAGCCGCACGTCGTAGTCTATAAGCTTTCCGAGCAAGACTCGCTCCTCGCTGAAGAATTGGTTCCGCAAAATTAGCTGGTATCTTGCTTGGTTCATAGCCTGAAACATGCTTATGACAAAATCTGCTTGGTATGAAAGTTGCACATTTGTCTTTGCATGAGCCTTGTTCAGATCGACCATATCAATTATGATTTGCCCCAATCGGTCCATGTCAATTTCAAACGCCCGCAATTCGAACTGGTCTCCCTCAAGAAACCGTTTCAAATAGTTGAAAAGGGCCCGAAACTGTGCCTCTGGGTATTCAGTGTAACACAGAGGACACAATTTTTCTGTCGGATGGATCTTCAAGAAAGGACAGCAGTCACTTATATTGGCGTATCCCAAGGAAAAATTCGAAGATCGCAGTTGTTTTGAAAGTGTTCTGTCGTCTGAGCTCACTAGGTACAGTGCGCTTACTAGAGTGAAGCAGAGAACCACTAAAGCATGCCTCAGACTCATCTGTGTAAATATTAAAAAGAGTGATGGATCTTCAGATTGAGGAAAAATTTGCTTTATTTGAGGAAATCAAATGTGCAATTGCAATTTGGTTCGATATATCAGCATTATTATATCACGCACCTGACCCATGATGAATCTGACGCGTGCTCTAAGCCACACAAGCCTGTTCTAACTAAGAAAATTTGAGCCGCCAATCCAGAATTGTGGATATGGCTCAGCCGGGAATTGCGAGTCCCGAATCTCGCTGTACTGCCGAGATCGCCCGAAATTAGGACTCAATTTAAACATAGTGAAAGGCTGGTGACATATCAACAAATTCGATCTAGAGAAGTGATTCCAGGAGTAAAGTGTTATCTCCGGAGATAACAAAATCAAGGCTGAGTGAACAAATATTTATTACGCAACTTGAAACTAATCGTGAGTGGCTTTCTGGTATTAGTTTCACCATTTTCATGCAATGTTTCCAGTTTGTAAAGTGAAGCATATACCCGTTTATCATGTAGCTTACACGATCTAGATTTAACTACCCTTGTATTAACCCTATAACCATGAAGTTTTAGATGTGATCCATACACGATTTGAATTCAGAATCTTATTTACAAAATCATCTACCGATCATCTTGTTTGTGATAGCAAAAATATTCCAGCAAGATAACTCCCGCACTTTGAAAGGTGGCCTTCTTTGTATATCACTAAAGTAGCACCGATGATAACAAGACTAAGGCGTTTTGTGAATGAGCCTGAACACCGCCAGTTCAACTTGGTAGCGTGCTGGACGACCTTTTCTGCAATATAAGGTGAAACCAACAAAATAAAAAGAAAACGAAAACGAAAAAAAAAACCCTAGTTCTGATTTACACGTCTATGACTAAACTAAGTGCATTTCTTGAGCCGCACGAAAACTTATATCTGGAACAGATCTCTTTCAAAATTGAATAAACAAAGTTTTAAACACAGTGACTGAAATTCCTCCACTCTTTCATGCGGGAAGAACCAACTTCAGATTTTTCATCATCATTCTTGACACACGATTCTAGACCAATCAGTGAGCTCAAGTCGACCCTTTGATTTAAATTACATGATCAAGCCTCGATCACGTGGTCGACCCAAAGAACTTTTCAGTCAATTTGCCTCTGCAGCGGCCTGGCTCTTCAAAACAATATATGTACGTCCCGCTTTGCGCCTCTCACTTTCAAATAAGTCTTTGGTTTCCTCGGGTACGTTTGTGATTTGCTTGAATGACTCATTCCATTGACAAACGAGCTTCCAGTAGCCCGTGAGTTTCTCCTCATGTCCGAAAATCAGGCGGTCCAATATACCTTGAGAATTGCAGAGCGCCAAAAACGCCACGTTGATCTCGATGAGATTGATCACCAAAAAATGGTCGTTTCGGCCCCAAAAATTGTATTTTCGGGATCTGCTTGCGGCTTCTTTCATTGAGTCAAAAACAGACCATGCAAATTGAAGCTGCTTCGCCACATGTCTATTGTACGGCTTTATGTCCTCCACAACCCGGTTCATTGCTGAAAGAAACCTGCCTAGACTTTCTGCATATTTCCGAAATTCACCGGATTTGAACTGGGTCTCGACTATGAAGCCTTTCAATTCACCCAAAAACCACTGGAGCAGTTTTCCGGCTTCTTCTGCTGCCACTCCAGACCCGAGCCGAGTACTGGGACATGGACTAACGTCATCGGGCACAAGTACTGCAGAGGGTACCAAAGACAGTTTGTTTTCCCTATTTGACACCCCCATTGCGATAACTAGATGAATCATAAATGTAAGAGAATAAAAGATTTTCATCCTTACTGTAAGGATCGAGAAAAAGATGATGAGGCAAGCGACTTGCAAACGACTAGCCGGCCATTTGGCATTTATTCGTAAGGTCTGTATAAGAGCCCTTTGGGGTCATTTGGAATTCCTTTAAAAAAATCACACTTCAAAAATTTCGCCTCTTTGTGACGAACAAAAAGCATCAAGAATGATCTTAGTACACTCTTGGCAGCCCCTCTGCTCAGAGGAATAAAGGGTTTCGACTCCTAAGCTCATTGGTCATGACAATAACCTGTCCCTGCAATAAAATAAATGTCGCTGAATACTTGCTGAAATTGTCACCCGGTGTTTTTGGAGTAACCTTAATGATACGAGAAAGCCTGCAGGTATGTCGTTTAGTCACGTAAAGTAAAGTTTCGAGAATACAACAAATTGTCGAGTGACAAGTGGCACGAATAAGGCCCTTAGGGTGCTTTTTTGGGGCGCATTCTTGAGGCTATGTTGGTGGGTCAGGTTTTTTGTTCTTGCATTAGCCTATAATACAAGACCCATTGTTTCATTAGCGTGGCGCTGGAGGCTCCTGAATCCAGCGTCTCTTTTGATTCATCCCTAGACCCTGCTGTGGCTGCATTTTCGTGGATCCGCGGGCAGTGTAGCCTTTCAAATGCTGCATTTGTCCGCTTAACCATTAGTATAAAGGTCACAGCCCGGTCACGAACTCGGCCACTAGACATTATTTGAAATTCTGATTTACTCTAATCTGCTTGCATTTAATTTTGAAACAGACACCAACTAGGAAAAAAAGTGCTATGAATCTTTTGAAAGAAGGGTCAAATGAATGCAGCTGCAAATACAAAATTTTGGGCACTTCAAAAAGAACCGCCTCCTTTTGCTTAAAGTTCTATTACTCGTGATAAAGTGTCTTTTTTTTGTCTTTTTCAGACAGAATACTATTCGGCCCGGCGGCAGTTACATGAACAGATTGAAAATATATGTGTTGTTGGGAATATACAAAAAGGGGCCCTTAAAATCTTTGGGATGGCACAAAACTACTTTCGCCAGTTTTGTTCCAGAATCAGAAGAAAAATTGGCAAAAACGGTCTTGTGAACTGCCATAATCACGCCAGCCAATCATCCTCCATAATTGAGAAACATTCCGACTTGGATGTGATGAGGATTGAGCCGCAAAAAATAACTTTTGAATGGTCATGCATTTCTGGCAAACTGTAATATTGTTTTTTTTTTTTTTTTGCAGCCAACTCATTACCATCCCAGTGCTTTTACTTGACTCAATAAATTCTCAATCATAAGTGAAGCCCGAGACAATTGCACCTTGAATACCTCACGTGTGGGGTTCGTCACCCGAGCCAAACGCGCAAATTGTTTTTCGCATGAATACATGTCTTCCCATGCATCTGCAATTTTTTCTTTGTGCTCATCAATCAGTCTATCAAGATTGCCGTTTAAATCGACTAGTGCGAAGATCCAAACATTCAATTCGATTATCTTGCTCAATAGTTTATGGGAAGACGATCCCAGGTATTTGTAGTGCTTGATCAACCTTGCAGAATGTTGCATTTCTTCAAACATTTGCTGGGTATGGAAAAGCCATTTCACAAGTGTGTGGTTGTATGGCAATCTATGATGGACGAAAATGAAAAGATTGTTCAATTCGTCCGTAAGCTCTTTTTTGTATGCCTCAAACCTGAGGTAATCAAAGTGCTTCTGATTGACATATGTGCGTAAGCCGGCTGCAAATGCTAGCAACTTTGATTCAACGTCTTTTGTGATGTTAAAGGAAACGTCACCGCTGGCACTTATATTTGATTCCTGAATGCTGGACAAGTTCACCCGACTTAGCTTAAAAGCTTCGTTTCTTGCCATCAATCTCGTTATTTCTTTTGGGCTACTAACGCTGCCACCAACGGGGCTCATAGCAACAAAACTAAGAAAGGCAAACCAGATCGCAATGTGCATCTTCTTCGAGTTTACTGGAAAGATCATGGATGAAGTTTTCTATTCTTTTTCCCGTATCCATCTAAAGTATTTAATAGTCCTTGGAAAGCTTGGGTGTTCATTTCTCATAAGTGAGAACCCCCATTCCATTTCTAGTGAGCTGATACAGTTTTTGGTTTTAGAATGTAAATGAAGTTCAAACACTCAATTTAGTTCAATTTTCAAGTCAAATTCTCAAAAAAACTATTTTCACGGATGAAAAACTGAATCGTTTACTGTTTGTTTAGTGTCCAGCAAGAGGTCGGAGAGTTATCACTAATGCACCATAATACCTCGACACAAAGTGCATCACATGGACAGTGGAAACTGATCGAGTTTCTGCATGTGAAAAGAAACGCAATATATCGTGACCATAATCTTGAGTTTGTAGGAATTTTATTGTTTTTCTTATGGTACTGTCTCATACAGAGATTCTGCGTCAGGGATCACAGTATGGCTGAAATTGACAAAACGTCTAGGCATATAAAAATCACATGAAACAAGCTTGAAAATTTGGATTTGCTAGTATTGCAATTTTTCAGAACTTGTTGATATCTTCCAAATAAAGATGGGCTATAGTCGAGTTGATTGGAGTTTATACAGTATACAGGTTTTTAGTGGAATCTTTTTGTTCATATCCACTATCAACTCTCAATTCCTGATCCTTGATACTCTTTAATTACTGATTAATTAATAGATGAAAAAAAATTGCTTGTTTTGACATGAAATTTTATTCTCACAATCAGATTGTCGAAGAGTTTTCAAGCGTTCATCCTGGCTATACACAAGACCTGTTCACAAGAACCACATGTGTTGAGCAGAGATAGAAATAGTTCCCAGATTATCTTTTTGCGGAGCGCGTTTTTATGGTCAGAAACAATCCCTTACGTTGTTTTTCAAAAGTTCATTCTGGTTGATTCCTTAACCAAGATCCTTATAAGCAGGTCCTACTGGACTACGGAAGTGTTCTTCGGATGTCATGGGCTACCTAATGTTATATCATCTCCGTATATTCATAGATAGCATAGCGACGAAATCAAAGGCTACATAATCTTTAAGACAAAATCCCCAGCCACCATTCTTTCCTCAGCCACTATAAAACATCTCAAAATTCTTCTACCGGCACTTGTTGCCACAAGTTCCCAAGGTTTTCTTCAGCTCTGAGCCTATGGAATTCAAATAAGTCACGAAGCTCCTTACTCACTTTGAGCAAGTCGTCAAATGCATTGCCACAGAGACACAACAATCTCCAGCACTCAGCAATTCTAGCCCGGTACCCTGGAATCAGTCTATCAAGGCCACCGGAACAGTTGTGTAGAGCCAAAACCCGTACATCGATCTCTATCATGCGATTGAGCAACTCGTTATCTTTGCGACCCAAAAACGCATAGAGTTTCAAATTGTGCATGGCAAGCTCCATCGCTTCGAAGACGGTCGAGACAATTGTGAATTGGCGTGAAAGCGCTTCGTCGTCGTGCCATTTCGAAACGTGTTTTGAAGAGGAGATGAAATATAGTTGCTGTGCCACGCTGTAAGCATTTTTCTCAAATGAAACGGCGTCGAAATGTGTATCGTGGATAAACGAACGCAAAAAACTGAAAACAGATTGGATCTTTGTTTCGATTTCCTTACGTCTTAAGGAACCCACCATGACTGGATTCGACATGTTTGTTTGGGTGTGTGGATGGTGGGATACAATGAAACTCCCTGTCATGCTTTCATTTCTCGAGAAGGCAGCCAATAGATTGTCCTGGCTGGAAACGGATGTTGTGAAGGCTGCGTTGTTTAGCAGTTCAACAAACACGAGAAAAATAAAGATTATGCTGAGGAGTGCGTTGTGAACAACCATATGTCTATGCATAGTGACTGAGGTGAGAGACATGGAGCGATCCACCACTTAAATTGATTTATCCAAGATTGTCATTTAAAATCGAGTGTTTTGGAAAAGGCATTAATGAAACTTAATGGGGCTATGTTCCTGCTATGATATATCAAGGAGTGCTCTGCACACCGTTCCAGATCCATAGTTCTTGTCCAGGACAATTTCGTACTATTACAGGAGGGCCACCTCAGAAAACAGGTGAGAAATCAAAAGACAAAAGAGTGGAAAAACTTGTAAGACGTTATTCCGCTATATTCCAAGTGTTTGTTCTAATCACCAGCCCCGTATAGTAAGCTTTCATTGATTATACCATGTAGTATGTTGATATGAGCAATCCAGTGGGCCGCAGCTTCTATGGCTTATCATTACCTTTCATTGATCCATGATTGTTGGATTTTATTTTGTTTTCATACTTACTTTGAGGTGGAGCTTGCACCAGTTTACAAATGTCACTCTTCTTTCAATCACTTTCGTTTCATAACTGCCTAAAAAACCTGGCTGAATAACGTACCACTCGTCCTCAATTGAGTAGGTTTATGAACTAAATCCTGATGGGTGGCACTAGCCCCAGCGAGGAAATCGTCCTCGAATCGTTAATAACCCATAGTACTGTCAAAATCAGATGCAGAAACGCTAGCCAGAGCAAACGCATTCTGAGTAAAGATTGACAAGGCCAATCTTTTTGAACGTCATAAGCCTCAAACTTCTCATTAAGGTGATGAGAAGCCACCAGCAGGCAACGATAGACTTAGATACCAAAGCCGTCCAGGGATGTTTACAATGTGACCTCGCGGGTGCAACAGACCAGCTCCCTATTCGTTGTTAAATTATATAGAACAAAAATCCGACACTTCAGTTAGTAGATGAGGTTAAAAGGCACTTTAACAATTGGTAGCGCACAAACCTGGCCGAAGCTACAACTAGAACCACACACCTCGCGATCATCAATAAAGCGGCCGTCTATAACTTCAAATCTTGGGGACACGTAGGTAGACTTAGCGGCTTAGCTGGTTTGCAAAGCTTTATATTACAAGTATCGGAGCGAATCCGTCATTTACGTATATGTCTCAGCTTTGACCTTCATGTCTATTTAGCATGGTCAGTATATGTATAGTGGACCAGTTCCTAGGCCGTGTTTGCGTTGACTAACCTGAAATACACAGGAACCTCAGAACCACCAATTTAATCAATACTTATAGTCAGGATGAAGCGGCCAACATGCGTTGACTGTGAAAAGTTGCGGAATGTTTTGACCTTCAGTTAGAGCTTTCGCGTGATGACTCCGACAATGTTGAGCGGGAGGATGTGATATACCTTTTCTTCTTCAAAAAAATAAAATCAACTTGAAAGTTGACAGTTTAGTGAGAGCCGGCTGCAAAATCAGAGATTATTAGAACACGTGTGAGTTCTTTGGTAGTGTTTATTCAAGTATGTAATACTTCGGACTCAGCTTAGAGTTGTCACTAAATCCTTAAAGAACCAGAGTCCTTTTGTGCGAGCCAAAAGGGTTTTCCATAGCTCGTTCCCCGATGCTCACTTCGTCGTGCCCGAACCACTACAACTATATCACGTGACACTACGTCACTGCTCTCCACGCGTCGACAGAGATCCTTCACTGGCCTCGATTATGATGACACATGGGTTTGAGAATCTTCGACCGCGCTACGAGATATCAAGAAGACGAATCTGGAGCGTTGATACTCAGACACTTGAGACCACAAGAATGTTTCGTGAAAAAAAATTAGGTTCAGTTTCTTAGCGCTGGTTCTAATTTTCCTGCAGGAGAACGACTTCATCAAATCATTATGATCGAGGAGAATTTGGTTTCGAGGTGCTATTTGTTTTCAAAGACGTGTCGAATCTCTTTACTTCGATTTGTAATCTTCAAAAACTAGTCATTCTTTTTGGGTAATATTGCTGTAATCTTGAACCCTTTCTGCAAAACAAAAGGTGTATAAAACACTGTCCGAAAAATGCGTATCAAGCGTCGTGGGATAAGGAAACGCTAAAATGGATCATGATAGTTTGAGATATGCCCACACAGAATGAGATACGTCTCTTTTGAAGACTAGAAGGTCAGATTTGGCCAGTTAAGTTAAATTTCACAATGTATCACTAAATCTGAACATTTATTTATCTTCCCGGAAGCTATGGGAGCTTCAGAAGACAATACTCGACCATGTGAAGTTCAACCAGACATTATATACTATATAGAGAGTCTGGGCAGAATACGGATATGATAAATCTGTGAGCGTCATGCAAAAATACATTCGTTTTGGATTCCCTCCCATTTGAAGGTCTAAAATCACCAAAACCTCAAATAAGATCATGTCTGCTTCGTTGACTGGCCCTTCAATATACAGACCATATGTTCTGCCTTAATGCGTTCATCCTCAAACACCTCGAAAGCTTCAGTAGAGTAATGTTTCAACTGAGCAAACTCTCGTTTCCACTGATGAATCTGAGTGGCAAACATATAGAGCTTCTGGATGCTCAGTTCGAGCAGGTTGTCGAAAAGACCATTCGAATCGCATAAAGCAAAGAGCGCCGCATTCAACTCGATCATACTGATCACCAAATAATGGTCAGTAGTCCCCCAGTAATTGAACTTGCTGGCATTTTCAGTTGCCCTAACCATCGCCTCAAACATGCGTTCTGCAAATAAAAGCTGGTTCATGATATCAGTATCGTAAGGATCCAAAGTCTCCACATGGGCTCTGATTGTGGCGAGAAAATGTCGCATGCCTCGTATATGTTTTTCAAACTGTGTATATTTGAATTGAGTCTCTATTAAAAACACTTTGAGCTGTTTTATGAAAACATGCATTAAGTTTTTGGCATCTTCCTGTTGACGTGACGGGTTCGAGGTGCAATAATGGCACACTCGATCGCTCAAAACTGCCTCACTCGCTCCTGGCGATGTAATACCACGCAGAATGTGCTCTGTAGCAATTTTGGATACAAAACCAAGCACGGTCACGAGCACAAGGAACTTCTGCATGTTGTTTTTCTTGCTTACGTCTTGAAAACTTGTTTCTTTGGGGTTATCGAGAAAAAAATGGGAGAACAAATGCAAGCACATATAACTAGGCATGATTATTGAACATTTATCATAATCCAGGAAAGATTTTCCTAAAGGTACTATGGTGGAAACAATGACCGTTCGAAAAGTGAAGAGCTATTTAGTATCATAGTTCACCTGTTTCCAATGATATTGTTATTTGTACGTGAAAGTTCGTATTCAACTTGGCAGTTAGAAACTCGTAATAGCTGATGTGGTTCAGTTTTTGGGTTTGTAAATCGACCGTAGTTGCTGAGGGCACTTTCATTAAGTTTCTGTACCTGAAATCCGATTTCTCAATCACTTTGAGGCTTTGTGCAAACCTCAGTGTGAATAAGAAATTTGAGTTCCAAGCAATTCCATTTAATTATTTGCCATCTGATAGAAAAAAAAGGTCATGCTTTGGTTTTTTTAAAGAAAAAAAGAATATCATTTCTGGTTTTGTTTTTGGATTGTATGAGTAACCAAAAATACTGGCGGAGCACGTTGTTTAAGTCAATATCGCTACAGACCCCGTCCAGTTCGTTTGAAGAACTTGAAAATGTTTCATAGATTATTTCAAGAAAATGTGCTCAAAGAAAAAAAAATGTGAAACTAATTTAGCAAAAACTTCTTGATGAAACAATCCATATTTACTGGCCCATGAGAAAACGTGATAGGTGTCTGAGAATTACACGAGGTCATTTGTTTTGATATGCACTGATTTCACGGCCGGGATAGTGACGTAAATTTAATGATTTTGGGACGAAAATTTGCCATTTGTGATAAATCGGATAAATTTCAGCCGCAGCTTACACCGAAAAGTAGAACTCAGTATTCGTTTCCTTTTTGCCTATCACTCTTGCTATTAACAAGGCTTCAATCGATTTGCGCCACTTGGCTTTTCAACACTTTTATTGTGTGTTCTGCCTTTTTTCTTTCTTTCATGAATGCGGATTGAATTCCTTCAGAAACGTTTTTCAAATTCCCAAATTCGTCTGTCCATCGGTCGATCTGGGCCTGGTACCTTTTCAATTTCTCCTCATGATTCACGATCAGACGGTCAAGGAAACCCAGCGAATTGCACAATGCAAAAAACGCCACATTCACCTCGATCAAACATAAGACCAAATATTGGTCAGACTTGCCCCAGTAACCAAACTTTCTGGCTTTTTTTGTGGCATCATTCATGGCATCAAACATGTACATAGTGAACACTAACTGGCGCACGATGTTCAAATCAGGTTCCTCGAGATCCACCACATGGTTACAAATTGTTCCTAAAGCTTGGCCCAAGCCACCCGACGCCTTTTCGAAACGCTCGTAAAAGAACTGGGTCTCAAGAATAAAGGACTTTAGGTGGCCTCGAACCATGCCCAAAAGGTCTAGTATATCTTCCAGTCCAATTGGCGCATCAATATAACATTCAGGACACACTTTTGAATGCGGAATGAGCGATTTGGCCCCAGAGTCAAAATCTTGCTGCGTGATTTGGCTGGGAATCACCGCCATAGCAAGACCAACGATCCAGAAAAGGGCTTTCAATGCTTGCATGTGGCCTAATTGACCTTCCAGTACAAAAAAAAGGATTGAGGATGAAAATGGTATGCAAAACTTAATAATGGTCTTAAAGAAGGATTTGAAAACAATTTTTTTTCAAACTGTAGCACTGCAATTTCACCAAGCTCTCTTCAAGAAGAAAGGACTATATGAACGTCTTCAATAATCGATCTGTGATGATCCACTTTTATGTAGCAGTGATGAATATTGAACAGCAACAAACCTTGAGCCATTCCTATCACCTTAATAGAAAACATTGCACATCTAAAAGCCCAAGCTTTCAATTCTGATTTCACTTCGTCATTATTTCTTATAGACAAAGGCAACTCACTGAAACCCAATCCTTTCTAGGTAAGGTTGCTTGATTGTTGTCACCAGAAGGGCGTGACACAATTAATACAAGTGCCATGTACGGGTTGTCACCGTTGTGACTGATTAGACAATGCAACTTTACTCGGGCATGAAGGTACACGCGAACGGCTCAAAAAAAACAGAGTTCCCCTAGGATTGAATCGTCTTATGTTTGGTAGAGCTATTGAAAATACGTTTTCTTTCTGTTCGAATCATCTAGCAGTGATGTTTGATCAGAAATGCTTCTCTTTAAAAAAATCAATTCCGATCTCTTTTTTTCTCATTATTTCTGCATTATTTGTGATAGCCGGCTCCTCAAAGAAACAAAACCTCAAGGGCTAAAATTTCAAAAGAATCGTGCAGCACGTTTCAAGTTCGAGCGATCTTGCAATTATTCACGTAATAAGAAAAACAGAATGAGTGGTGTGGCTGCTACTATTTTATTAATTAAATGCTTCCATAATGCTTCAGATTTCATTTTCTGTTCATTTTCAAAACTAAACCCTTCAAAGTATCAATGTTCTAGAAGTCACTGTTTTGAGATTCATAAAAAAGTCTCGCTGGCCATCAAGCGTATTCAGAGAATGACTGAGAACACACATCATACCTGGGTAGAATATTCTAGAACCTTTCAGTCTCATGCCTAGAAAAGTAAACAGGTCATATTAGCTCAGTTTTAGGTTATTCAAGCAAGCGCCGGAAGCTGAGAAGCGAAATAAGAAACAAAAACGTAATTCTTGAGCATAAACCTAAAAATGGCACAGCTCAAACAAGTCATTAGCAGGAACTCAAATATACCCAAGAAAATGGACTAAACCGTCAATCCATAAAAAGATCTACGAACCTCAATCTAAGGCTCATAGAGACCATATGGAATCTGCTTCCAAAACTCAGCTATCTTCGAATATGCCCTGATTCGATGAAACTCAAAAACTTCACGAATCTCTCCACTAGTCTCCGGAATCTTGTAAAATGCTTCCGACCATAAAGCCAATTGGTTCCAACACGTATCAATCCGGCTAGCAAACATCGGTACCAGGTGATCAAGACGTCCAATTGAGTCATGAAACGCAAAAAGGCGGATATTAAGCTCGATCATGCAATTTAGCAAATGTTGGTCTGTCTCACCCAAAAAATTGTATACTTCCATATCATGAGTGGCACGCCTCAAGGCAGACAATACTGTAGACGCAAAATCAAACCGAAACCGAAGCCGTTGGTTTTCCTGGAAAAGTGCATGGTAGTCCTGAAAAATTTCAAATAAATCCAGCTCAAAAGTGGCCATTTGATCTTTGAATTCTAGGTGTGCGAAATATGTTTTGTGAATGAAGGATTGCAAAAGTTTGAGAAGAACGTGGATTTTGTTCGCCACATTCTGGGATTCGTCAAACGCTAAACTTTGTCTTTTTGTTCTGAATCCGAGAGAGTCTTGGGAATCGAGTATGGAAAAAAAAGAGCCAGACTCCAAAGTTGTGGCTCCGAGGCCCAAATTTGGTGGATTTGGTGAATTTGCTTTTGGGGGAAGTGGGGGTTTGTCGTTATCTAGCTCTAAAGAGAGAACCAATAATAAGTTCGGAAGAAGGGCAATGAAAAGGTTTGAAAAGTTCATCTAGGCTGCTACTCCCGAAAGGTTTATACGAAAAAAA